>CAUYPK010008034.1:0-73930 GCA_963574355.1 Loris lydekkerianus | reverse complement strand
TATGCAGCCTTAAAGAAAGTTGGAGACTTTACCTCTTTCATGTTTACATGGATGGAGCTGGAACATATTCTCCTTAGCAAAGTATCCCAGGAATGGAAGAAAAAGTATCCAATGTACTCAGCCCTACTATGAAGCTAAACTGTAGCTTTCACATGAAGGCTATAACCGAACTATACCACAAGACTATGAGGAAAGGACCAAGGAAGGGGAAGGGAGGGGGGAGGTTTGGGTGGAGGGAGGGTGATGGGTTGGGCCACATCTATGGTGCATATTTTTATCTATAATAAAAAAAAATAATAAATAAATAAATAAAAAATAAATAAAAAAAAATGAACAAACACCGTCAATTCTCTGAAAGCAAATGTCCAACATAATTATAAAGATTTTGTTCAAGGCACTTTGGGCTTAACTACACACATGTAAACACGTGCACACCCCTCACGTGGGCACTCATTCACACGACTTTCCTCTTTCCTATGCATTTTTAAGGGCTAGATCTTAAATTTGAGCTCTTAGCACGTGTTAAGCACCGTGCAAAGCACTTGGATTGTCTTGGAAATCCTCCAGGGTATCGCTGTTTGTATCCTTATTTCTCATGTCAGGTAGCCCAGGCCTGGAGTGATGGCACAGCTAATTGCTGGAACCTGACTCTTCAGATTATGACTTGAAGCTCCGTTCAATCTTCCTTCCCAGTTTAGTAGGCTAAACCATAACAAAGGTGCCTGTGCCACTAGTTGTGTTTCTTATCCTTCCTAGCCACAGAAGTAACTCTTTTCTCTTCCATGAAATTGCTTCAAGTTGCTGTCGTGTTTAGCTGTGGAAAAGTAGACTTTTATGCACCCTATCTCAGTGACATTTTATAGCAACCCCCCCCCCCCATGTATAAGGTTAGGTAGATTTGTAGGTATACCATAGATGGACATGCAGCTGTCTGGATGAATGTAAGAGAAACTGTTGGCTTAGAGATAAAATTAAGCAGCGTGGCTGAAGGCGAGAGAGTTAACCTTGTGATATTTCTTACATGTACTTATATTACCTAATCAAAAGCAATTTCAAAATCAAATGCAATCGAGCCACACAACCAACACAGAAATCCATTTTATCCTCCTGGAAGAATATTGCCTTTCACGTGGATGAGCAGTTGCTTATTATAACATTTATGATTCATCAATAAAACATTATTGGCCACATTCTTTGTATTTGCTGTGAATTAATTTTTTTCATTGAAATCAATTTAATTGTAATGATCACTTTATTACCTTTTAATTTTTTTACTAAGCGTTGTCATTTTCTGCTTTCAGATAAAAATCGGTGTGCTTTTTTTAGAGGCAGTGACATTTAGGCTTCTACAAACTGATTCCCAGTTGTAGTTGAGCCCTTCACCCAGGAAGTGTGCCATACATCCTTACCTTGTACCCATTGGAGGGGAGCTTACCAAATTCCTTTTCCCCTCCTTTTCCCTCCCCCTTCTCCTGAATTTAATTATTTTTCTCTCTTGTGAGCCTCTACTTGACCATCACCTGTTATAAATCTGACCAAGGGCTAATCATCAAAATCTACAGAGAATTCGAGCAAATCAACCAGAAAAGCTCAAACTTTTAACACAGTTTGAATTTATATTCTGGGTTTTAGCAATGGACTAGAGGACATTTACATGTAGTAAGCCAAAAAGTAAGGACTGTGTTTCTCTGAGGACATCAGCCACTCTGAAGATGTTGCATCACAGTTCTCAGCATCAATGTCCACTCACTCAGTCATTTTTTCCTTCACGTGTACCTCGTGTTAATTAAGTCCTTTCCAGATGTCCAATTTGCCTTGGGTGACGATATATGGGAAATCATGGGCGCAAAGGAAGGCATTTCAACAGAATAAAACAAAAGCAGTTCTATTAATCTGGTTAATGCCAGGAGTCCCAGCTGCACCTTACAGACAGATAAAATTGTGGGCATAGCAGTCTCTACAGTTGCGTGAATGCCAGGCATTCTTTAGACTCAGATGCAAATCAGCTTAGGTTTATATTTGATCCTTGAATCATTATTATTTTTTTTTTTCCTGTAGCCAGCTGGAGTTTTTGGCCATAATATGTTAACAATTTTTGGATGAATCATGTTGTGGTCACTATAGGCCTCTCTCCAGACTGAAAACTATTATTCAGTTTCATTTTTAAAATAGTTAATAACACATATTTCAGCAGGAATCATCTCTACTGTATCTATAGATGCTTAATAAAATGTTTTCCAGGCAGGATAAATGAAAGGCATTTCTGATTGTCACAGATAGTGCTATTAAAATGGCTAAGACGCTGGGCTCTGGATTTAGAAGTTAGATTCATCCGTGGTTAGCTCTGTGTGCTAGTACAAGTTAATTAAATCTCCCTAAGCCTCAATTTGCTCATTTGAAAGCAAGGTTTGTTGTAAGGATTAAAGTATATAACACGAATGAAACGCTCAGTACAGTGCACGGTATTGTGTAATCGCTCAGTAAAAGGTAATTCTTATTTTTGTGGTGGCATATGAGAGGCAGTGATGTCAGCTCATGCTGGGGTGGGCGTGAGCAGAGATTCTCAAATAGCTTCTCTGCAAGGGTGGGGTGAAATAAGAATTTCCTCTGACAGCTCAAATATCTTCTCTCGCATGCAAAGCCCTCCAGAACATATTTCTAATCCAGACTCAATTCCAACTCCTTCCCAACGCAAGCCTGTTTTAGCCTGAGGCCCTTCCTCAGATTCTTGTCTGTGAACTTGAGGAAGAATGTCCCCATCTAAGCCTGGTTCACCATCCATCATCCTTCAGAGCTAGCTCCAATTTTATTACAGTGAGGTTCTCTCCAAACGTTTTGTCCTCTCCTCCTCTTTCCCATTTGTCAATCAAATAATTATTTTCTCTGCACATTTTGGTGGGGTATTTGTATTCTAGGCTGTCATAACAAATTTACCACACATTTAGTGACTTGAAACAAAGTAAATGTATTACCTTATAGTCATAGGTCAAGAGTCTGACACAGGTTACCACTCAGATAAGACCAAGGTGTCGTAGAGACAAGTCCCTTTCTAAGGGATCTAAGAGTGTGAATCTTTTCTCTCGTTCATTTACGTGTTGCAGAGTCCAGTTCCTCATTTTTGGCTGTTGGCTGGAGGCCACCCTTTGCTCCCAGAGGGCTCTCTGGGGTCTTTGCAGATGGCTTTTTATCTCAGAGTGCCAGTGGGGCACGCCGTCCTCATACATCTGAGGCCTCACCCTTCTGCTTCCCTACTCCAATCTGATGAAATCAAGTGATTAGATAGGACCCACCAATCTAAGCAGAAATAATCTCCAATCTCAAGGCTCATCACCTTAGTTACAATTGTGAAGTCCTTTGTTTACCATGTTAAGGTTTGGGCATTTTTGATGCGTCTTTATTCTATCCCAGGTAGTTCTATTGAGTCCATTCGGGATTTTAATTACACTTTGGGTCATGTTTGAATTGAATGTATTTTTGCAATGTCAACGTTCTGGATGGTAAAAAGGGACAAGGGATGTTGTCACAGTCTTCTATAGCCCTAAGGTGACCTAACCTCAGAACTCTGACAATGGTCCAGGAGGCATTCAAGGAGATTGCTGAGTCAATGCTCCAAGAGAGTATTCAGGTTTTTATTTTTTTATCTTAAAACTGTCAAATTGACAAAGGATGTTTTTACATTGGAAAAACAATTTATGAGATTCCTTCTTATAACAGGATTTTTCTTAGGCAAATGCCAAGAACTTAACTATGCTTGGGCTGGTTTAAGTAACAGGTGTCATGATCTTGAAGCTGAACTTCAAGGTTGAGTTTACTGGCTTAGAAGAAATACTTGTCTATTTGTCGTAACGGCATTTATTAAAATCGTGCTTTGCAGCAATAGCAAAGGAGATAAAGTGTTCTCTGCCTGATAGGCATTTCTCTAGGAACCTACCTTTAAATGTCCTTCATGTTGACATAATAATTTTATCAGTGGGAAAATTACTTTATCTCATCCTGGGCAATCTACTGAAATATTATGAACTCCTATCTTAATATTTTCTTTGGACATTCACTCATAATTCTCCCTGTTTCTATCTGTTGACTCTTAATATATAAAACAAACAAATACATTTAACAGAAAGCAATTTCTAAGCCTTTACACAAACCATTTCTCTTTTCTCATGTTTTATTTCTTCTTTATCCTTCTCACCAGGAAATCTTCTGTAAACCCCCCACTGAAATTCATCCCAAGGAAAATCTTTTATTCCTTCTCACCTATACAGAATATGAAGTACACCAGAGTTGTTTTGTATTCCCAGAAACTAGGACCATATTCAGCTCCATAAACATTAAATATGTCTGCATAACTGATTAATAGTATCTACTATTGAACAAATCAACTTCTCCGTACTTTTTCTATAGAATATAATCCGAATCAATTGTTGCTTTTTTTTTTCTATTATTAATATTGTTTGGTTTATTAGTTTGTTTGCTCAATGTTTGTAATGATTCTTTAGATTACAGGAACCGACAAGTGAATTTAGGTATTTTTTTTAATTCTTGACAATGTAGTCAAAATTTTATTCTGGAACATTTTTCTGTGGCACGATTGACTGTTAGATCTATCCAAGGAAACTAGAGACTGGAATTATTTAGCTTAAAGCTAATAAAGAAGTGAAAATATTCAATTGATCTTATTTATAACTTTTTAAGGGTCCCTACCACATATCATGCTAAATATCACCTTCTGTATAATGTAGAAATGGCCTGAGCTACTGAGAATAACATTTCCTGCTTTGTGACCAGCAGCAAGCCACATTTCTCCATGATATAATCTACCTTCGGTTCTAGTTTAAACCTTTTGTTTCTTTTTACTTTATTTAAAATGAACTTATTGAAATATAATTCACATATCACAGACTTCACCTGTTTAAAGTGTACAATTCAATGCTTTTTCATATATTCACAGACAAATGCTGCCATCATACAATCTCTTTCAAAAATTTTTCTCTAACTCTCGAAGAAACCATATATCATTTTTATTTAAAAACAATTCAGAGGGGCGGCACCTGTGGCTCAAAGGAGTAGAGCGCTGGCCTCATATACCGCAGATGGTGGGTTCACACCTTGCCCCGGCCCAAAACTGCAAAAACAAACAAACAAACAATAAAAACAATTCAGATTTATATAAGGGTATACATGTTTAGTTTACATTGTTTTTGTTTCAAAGGTAAAGTTCAAGCTGTTGCTGAGCATGAGAAGGGTCTTGGACTTATTAATTTTATCTCATTTTTCATCTTCCTAGTGTAAAATAGATTGCTTTTAATAAAATTTAAAATTTCCTCATTAAGTACTACACTAGTAAATTTAACATCAAGACTGAGAATCAGAATGGGGTGATATATATACTATATACATAAGTATTTATTCACATATTACTCTCTGCAGAGCGTTCTGTCCTAAGGCAAATCTTTTAAATAATGAAATCATGTAGGAAAGAATGCCGTATCACTACCCAGCAACTGACAACAGATCACAGATCTCCATAGTATATTCTGTTGGAAACCAAAAAAAGAAAAATGATCTCAGAAAGGCCTGTTGTTTTGGCAAGCAGGGAAATGCAATTGCATTTTTACATATTGAGTAGCAGTTGGTATTTTATAAATGGTTAATGTGGGTATCATTCCAAGAGGCATTAGCAATATTAGAGTCGGTAGTAACACTACAGCTCAGCAATTCTGCACATAATCAAGAGTTGGGCGGCATCCACAAAGAGTTTTTATTACATAGCTAGGCACTTGAAAATATGTCTCTGGAAGCAAAATGAGATGATGATGAGGGAAATTATGTAATGAGCAATGCCAAAATAGACATAAAGAAAAAACTTCATTCCATATAATAAAAAGAAAAAAAAAAAAAAAAGAAGGAAAATCTTCGTTGGAAAAAAACAAGTGCACTTGGGCATAGAAGACATTTCTAACAACCTGTCCACCTATAGAAAGTAACCCTTGTTCAGATTTCAAAACAACCCACAAGGTTATTAACAAAAATGGTGAAAGTACAAGGGTCTAGTTGTACTTGGTCATATTTTCCTTCTAATGTCTCTTTTTGGAATTGTGTCACATACAAAGAGCGTGAAAAACTGTATACACATTTTAAGAAAGGAAAAAAACTGTACTGAAATTGTAATACTCAATATATACCGATAATGTTTGTTGTCTTTGGTATTGTGATGTGTCCTGCATCTCTTATACAAGTTAAACATGATGTGAGTATCATAATTTTAATACAGTTTTTTCCTTTCTTAAAGTGTGTACTTTTCGACCCTCCCTGTACATGCATATGTGTGCACAGGCAGATATACACATATGTGTATACACAAGTTCTGTCTGGAAAGTATCCATCAGCTTATGTCTCTATTTTTCCTATTACATGTTTGGATATTTTTTGGACAGCCTTCTTATGTATATATAATTTCAGATTAATTAATATTTTTAATTAGGACCATTTTTTTGTTGTTGTTGTTGCTTCTTGTGAATTGTTACCTGTTCAGTCCCTTAAATACAGAGATACACTTACCTGCATGGCTCGTCCCATCCTTCCCTTGGTGGACTTGGGAAGTGAACTGTTTCCGTGGCTTCTACCCCCGTGTGGGTTGGCATCACATCATCTCCTACTGGGGTCTGACCATTGTCCACTGTTTTGGTCCCTCTTCAACTGCCCATTTCCCAAGGAGATGGAAAATGGGCACCATCTTTCTTTCTCATGGAGATTTTTACTCTGGATTTCTTGAATTAGCTTCCTCCTTTCAGATCCTAAGGCTCAAAGACCTCAAATCTTTCCCATTTCTTTCTCTCATGATAGCTGCTCAGTCTCCAGATGTGCATGGGGTGCCTATATTCTCCCTCACATCTGTGCAATCTCTTTCCTGTTCATTTCTTTAGCTTGTCACTTCATGCTTCAGTGAGTGCAATGGTCTAATGGTTGCTCTGTCTAGATTCCCCATTTCCCTCTTTTATTTTGTGCTAGACAGCACTCCCCAAAACAGACAATCGCATAGCACCCAACTCTCATACCAAGAGATTGTCAGTGTTCTAACTGTTCTTGCAGGTTAAATCTAAATTGCATTGTCTGTCAATGAGTAACTGTATTCTTATTCGATATTTTGGAAGAGGGAATACAAAATAATTCTGTATTTTTGGTCATATAATTCCTCTTTTCTGGAATGTTCTTCCCTATCCATCTGCACTTACCGAAGTCTGACCCTTTTCCATAACATGCAATTCAAGTGTGATCATGTTTGATGAAGACCAAAAATATAATTCCATATGGTTTAAGTTGAAAATATTTTTTGAGAGTCTAACCATGATTACTAAATCAGATCCTTCATGTAAAGAAACTATGTCACATTTTCACTCAAATGTTTATAGCAGCTCAATTCACACTTGCAAAAATGTGAAAACAACCCAAGTGCTCATCAATTATGAATGGATAAATAAATTGTGATGTATCTATTATATATATATCATACATATGTGATATATATCCATTATGTATATCACATATACAATTTCATGGATATTTATATATATCATGGAATACTATTCATCCATAAAAAAACGATGGAGACTTCATACCTTTTGTATTTACCTGGATGGAATTAAAAAATATTCTCCTTAGTAGAGTATCTCAAGAACGGAAAAGCAAGCATCCCATGTACACAATACGAATTTGAAACCAGTATATAAATAACTACAGGCCCACATGAGAGAAAACTCCTATTCAATTCAAGAAGTGGGTAGGGAGCTCGATAAACTCCCACCTGATGGGTACAATTCAGGGGTATATGGCATACCTCCTTGGTGAAGGACTCAACTACAACTTGCTTCAAAATGCAAACTATGTAACCTACTCTTATCTACTCTTATATTAATCTGAAAAAAAAAAAGAAAGAAAAAGAAAAAGAAGCTGTGTCATGAAATGGAAACAAATTGTGGGAAAACAGGGCAGGTGTTGCCTGCACCTGGATTTGGGAGTCTGGCATTTCATGACTGGTGGTGGCGGATTTGCAAGCCAAGCCTAGGTCTCTTACCTGCTAGTCAACATCCTGTGATACTACTGAAAGCATCATGTTGTAGTCATTAAAGTGCAGACACATAGCGAACAGGAGGCCTGAATTGATGGGTGGCTAGCCCACTTACTAGGAACGTGAAGTTGGACAAGTCACTTAATATTTCCGCCTCCAATTCCTGATCTGTGAAATGAGCCCAGCAGTCTCGTTGCAGGTTTAAGATGAAGGAATACAAGTAAAGTATTTAGTGCAATTTCTGAGTTGAAGAAACCCCTTTATAATGTAAGCAGCTGCTCCTGAAACACTGTGACTGGAGGAAATTGTTTTCTTCAACCACTGGAAGAATGATGTCATCAAACACAAGTGGCTTAAATGTGAAGTTTTAGATTCAAATTCGTAACCAAGATTATGTCTATTCTTTAACAGAATAAGATGGAGGTCTCTCCCATTTCAGATGAGATGTGTTAATTACATTCCCAGCAATCAAAACACATGTTACAAATTGATCAATTCATTTCATACTTGGTGTGTATTCCTGTAACAAATATAATTTGTATAATACTGTCTTGGTGTTTAATAGTATTTTATGCCCATAACTGAGATTTTTCTTTGCTCTTTCTCTCTCATAAATCTAGACCAAAAAATGTATAACTACAGCATATACACACTTTGAAAACACTGTATACCACAGAAGATTACTCAGCCTAGAGAACCCACAATTCAGTTATTGGATGAACCAGCCTAACCATCTCCTTGAGAACCAGATGCCCAGTTGCTGAATTATATTAATATCAACATAGAAGAGTAACATTTACCTTTGGAGACATTCTAAATAATTCCAAGTAATTAGCAAAAGAAGTACATGAAACAGCTAAAAACCTTAATTTGATCTCAGACTGACTGTGTTGAAATCCTGACTGTCATTTATTGTTGTGAGATCTGAGCAACTTTCTGTGCTGGTTTCAATCTCATTTTTAATTTCATAGGATTACTAGACTAAATAAATGAAAACATGCCTATAGATCATTCAGCATAATTTCTGTAATATAAAGCATATAAAATCTAAATATTAGTATTGATGTTATTGTTATGATTATTATAATTTATTCAAAGATGTCCTATTTCTAATAGCAGGTTTAGAATTTTCTCTGTCCTGTAGATTTATGGTAATCTTCCTTTTTTAAATTCTCTTTACTTTTCCTTAGTAAATGAAAAAGAATTTGGAAAAGTTCCAAGTGGGTAAACTCCAACCTATCAGAGGGCAGAGGGAAGGATGGACAGCCAGTAGGTGAAGGTCTTACTCAAAATTTTCATGACTACAGGCATTTAATATGGAGATAGAGGTGTTCGTTTTTTTTTTTAATTGTTTTATAATCTGAGATAGCACATAAAATAGTGAATTGTAACAGCTGCCAAGGATGATATTTGTGCGATATCTACAGATAAATGACTGGAATGTTCTTTTCCTTTCCATAAATGGAATCTCAATAAGTGAAGTGGGTAACTCTTGAGAGTGTAACAGGACTTGGCAAGTCAATGCCTTTCTGGAGAAAATAATTGTGCTTTCTGGAGCTAGACCATAGACACTCAATTACTTAGAGGGACTCCTGGGCACCCAGCCCATCAACTCTTGGATAGTGTTTCAGAAGTCCGTGGGGGGCTGCCTATCTGAGCTGCAGAGAAAGGCGAATGTTCTATGTCAGACTTTAAAATATATAGCAATTAACATCCCAAAGCAGCTCCAATTATCTTTTAGTCTAGCTGTTGTCTTAATTCCACAGAGATTCAAAGACAGGAAAAGATTTGTACGCATAATGCACAGTATTTTCTATTGCCTGCAATTTCCCTTAATGTACTATTTAATAAAGGTAAATCCTATTTACTTTTCTGGTAAAATATGGGTTTGTAAAACTTTATCTGTTGCCTGTAAAATAACATATTACTAGTGAGAAACATGACAGTAAAAGGAACATCGTCATTATTATTTTATGTGCATATTTTTCGTGTTGCCCACAGAAAGCCCTGCACATGAGTTCCCTTGACCTTATAACCATCTCTGGTATGATGCCAGGTGACTTGCTAACACCACATAGCCAATAAATGCCAAGCAAGGACTTGAATTCAGAACTTCTGAGTATAAACTCACCATGCTTTATAATACTTCATTCTAGGGCATGCCTGTAGCTCAATGGGTAGGGTGCCAGCCACATATACCCGGGCTGGTGAATTTGAACCAAGCCCAGGCCAGCTAAACAACAAAGACAACTGCAACAAAAAAATAGCCACGTGTTGTGGCGGCTGCCTATAATCCCAGCTTCTTGGGAGGCTGAGGCAAGGGAAATGCTTATGCCCAACAGTTTGAGGTTGCTGTGAGCTATGATGCCATGGCATTCTACCATGGGCAACATAGTACACTCTGTCTCAAAAAAAAAAAAAAAAAAAAAAAGGCTCATTTTACCTATTATGTCACCCAGAGAATTGTTCATTTAGAAACAAAGCATATTCGTAATCCTACTTCCTCTTCTTCCCTCTTTCCCCTCCCTGTACTAGATTATATTTGTTTTATTGTTCATATGAGCATGTAATTGTTTATATACTGAATTCCTATTAGTATGGAGTACATTGGATCTTTATTTTTCCATTCTTGTGATACTTTACTAAGAATGTGTTTCAACTCCATCCAGGTAAATGTAAAAGGTGGACGGAGTCTTTTAATGACTGAATAGTATTCCATGGTCTACATATACCACAATTTGTTGATCCATTCATGGGTTGGTGGGCCTTTGGGTTGCTTCCACAACTTAGCAATTATGAATTGATTCGCAATAAACATGCTGATGCAAATAAGTGAAAACAATGTCATCTAAAAATTTGTACCCCTCACATTAATTTGAAATAAAACATATTGTAAATATGCATTTAAATATTTTTTATTTATTTAGTATATAATACTTTTGAGAACATAGTATGTACCAGTTTTAATCATCTCTCCTACCAAATTCCCATGCTATCTTCTACCTTCCAACCACATGCCTTCCGTTCACCTTTTTACTCCTTTCTCAATGGTCCTGAAACATCAGGGCATGAGAAAAACCCTCTGAGCGCTTAATAACATTCAGAGTTCTGGCACTTTATACCAACAAAGTGTGATCCAAAACCAAGAAGCCTGGAACTCAACTCCAATCCCAATCACCGCTACACTGTGAATTCTTATGTGTGGATTCCTGAGCTGGCTACTTGGACACAACCACCACACTTGACAATCTGTGCTCTGGTCTTTCAAGTACACAGACTTTTAACCTGGATCCTCCACTCTCCCTTTACTTCCTCCCTTCCAACCTCCCTTCTCTTAAAGCCTACTCTAATATCATGGAATGAAACTTAGGTAGAGAGAAAGATAAATCCAGATGCCACCTGTTGCAAGCAAAACTCAGTCAGGTCAGTATCACAGGCTTATTCATTATAGTTCATTTATTTTTGGCTTCTGAGATCTTCCCCCAACAGTTGCTGATGTTGCCTCCCTATGATCCTTCACCAATCTCATTGTAGGGCAATCATGTTCTGGGGCTTCTTGTTAGGCTCTGCTGGAAGGTCATCGAAATACGCAATTATTACCAGATATTACACCCTGCTCCAGGAAGCATGAGATTCCCAGCCTTGACCCTTGGATCACTTCCAATCCTGCTCTCAATGTGTCCCACATCAAAGAGCTGCTACGTATGAGAAAGTCGGAGACATTAATATTTTCTCAAAAGGGGTCAAGGAGTTCATTCCGTTTTCTTCCATGATTGTCTGTTAATCATTCAGCTCAAATCATAGATCCTGCCTGGGTGTTCTGCTAGGTCCTCATTAAAACATTTTTAATATGTATGTAATGAATTACAATTATTGATGTCGCATTTCAGATCATCCCATACAATCACCAAGCTGTGGTCGATCAGAGGAGGGCAGTGGCTTCATCCGACCTGCTGGGGGGATTCAGAACCACTCCACTATACACTTGAAATTAAGATATGTCAATATGGTTTGTGGACATCTATAGTGTTTGCCGAGTCCTAACTAGGTCCTACTGTAGCACAGTGACTTGGTGATCTGACTAGATTTCTGCCTCTGTGTTTCAGCCAAGTCTCTGCTGGAGCTATTTTGGACCTTACAAATAGTAACTAAAGACTGGCATGGAAGAGGCTGTACGTCCCTCTTGCTGTTTCCTATGCCTTTGGAGTCCCATTTGTAACATCCTGTTAAGCACGTGTGACTTCTTAGCCTAACTGTACCTGACCAGAGGTTTTCCATTTTCCTCTTTTGGACACACTTGTACACATGGAGTGCCTGCCTTCTTAATGGGGTCAGGCTTGAGGCCTAGCTAAGCCTTCTTGAATTATTATTCCACCTAGCTTTTTCCTTCTTTCTGAGTATTCTAAAGTTTCAGAATCACTTTTATAAATAATACTGAGTTGTGAGAGAAAACATTCATCATTCACCTATGTCAACAGCAGACATCATTCTTTTCTTTTTTTTTAAATTAATGATAGTTGTATAAATGGGGTCTGATTTCCTTCCCATAGTGACTGTGGGCTGCGGGTGTGTCTGAGGCCCCTGCTTCAAGAGCTGGAGCTGGGAGTGGAGTCCATTTGACTGAATGATCATACCTAAGGAGCAGGAAGCAAAAAGCAAGTTCATTTTTGGCCCAAGTGTGTGGGCAAACTGAAAGGCAGGGTCAGTGGGAATGAAGGATAAGACAGAATAGCATCTGAAACAACCCCAACAAAAATCACATGGCAACATGAGGGTCAAAGGGTGGGTTAAGGATTTGCAGCTTGGAAGGCACAGCAGAAAAGTTCTAGGCAGGTATGGAATACAGGGCATGGCAGCCTGTTATGGAGTGCTCCTGGCTGAGCCCATGAGCTGCAAGACAGAGTTCAGGCACCCTGACCAGCTTGAAGAATCCTGGATTAGTACGTGTTTGAAGAAGCATCCTGTCTTTCTAAACACTTTTTTTAAAGTTTTTTTTTTTTTTTTTTTTTTTTTTCAGTTTCCAGTGGGGGTTGGTTTGAACCCAACACCTCCAGCATATGGGGCTGGCGCCCTACTCCTTTGAGGCACAGGCCCCACCCCTAAACACTTTTGATTACTTTCCCAAACCAATTTACTCGCGCTGAGAAAACCACACATAGGCAAGGGTACTTAAAAATCACTAAAATGACACTCTGAATTATTTGAATAAAGAAGTTTAACATGTCATTAAGCTTCTGATACTTTGGTAAGGATCTACTTAGCAATTTTTATGCTGTGAAAATAATACCTAGATTATATTTTTTCCCTCCATTTTTCAAATACATTTAAGTACATTTGAACAATTTATTACCTCTAAGAGGATTGCTTTTCCTCTGTCTTGAAATAAACATCAACAAATAGCAAAGAATTAAAATTTGAAGGCAATTAATCTTAAGAGACACCATGAATAGACAATTCTCTCTCTTGTATTCTACTATGCCCCCAAGGACTTTCAGTATGAGGAATTAGGAAGCAACTACTTACCTGTGTGTGGTTTAGTTGCCCCTTGTTTTGACAGCTTCTGTCAACACTGTATGAATGACTTTTTTCACCATTGTGCTCCCCATTATGCATTTACTAGTGAAGGCTACCTACTGAGGGGCATCAATTTCCAATAGTCATTTACTCTGTTCAAAGATTATCAGTGATTACTATAACCCCTTGGACATATTTTTTAATAGATTTGTCTCGTTTCACAAAAATGAAAACCCAAGGAGAGAGGCCTTAAGGAGTATTATGCCCTGTACTTTCTTCATGGAGTTTCTAGCCTCTTAAATGAACTACTCTTAAGAAAAATATCCATGGCACACTAATACTAACACAGAACAAAACAGCAACAAAACAGGTGTGCCAAGCAATGTGTTTCCTAATTGCTTCTGGCATAAATTGCCGCAAGATTGGTGGCTTAAACAGCACAAATTTGTTCTTGTACTGTTTTGGAGATTATAACTCTGAAATGGAGCATTGGGGTTAAAATGAAGCTACGGAAAGAGTGTGTTTCTTTCTAAGTTCTTAGATGGTAATTTATTCCCTTTCCTTATCCAGTGCCAATCATGTCACTGAACTTGTGAGCCCTTCCTCCATCTTCAAAGGATGTCAATCCAGTCTCTGCTTCCAACTGCACACCTTTCTGCTTCTGATCTTCCTGCCTCCCTGGTTATTAGAACTCCATTGGTTACATTGGGCTTACCCCGTTAATCCAGGACAATCTTAAAATCTCATGGTGCTTCATTTAATCACACCTATAAAGTCTCTTTTACTAGGCAAGGTAACATTTTCACAGTTTCCTGGCATTAAGATGTATCTTTTGGGGCTATATTTCACCTGACCAAAGTGACATTTTACACTGTTAGCTGTTTAATACTGAAGGTGGCTTTTATAAGATTCCCTTTCTTACTTTTTGTGTGAATCCGTTGAAACTCAGAACACATAAATTGGATCTGCCAGAAATTCCATCTAGGATCCATGGTATTCAACGTTCACATTATGCTACATCATTCCTTGTCCATTTAAATGAGGACTCTTCCATATATTAGAGTCTCCATGCAGGATTGTTACCTTTCTATTGAGTGTCTTTCCTCTTTCTGAAATTGTTGGTAAATTTCTAGATAGCTTTTAAGGAGCTACATAATTGTTACTCTTTTCTCAAGCCTACCCTACTTTCCTGTTCCCAGGAGGAGCAGTCAAGTGATTTTTTTTTTTTTTTTCATAGCATTTTGGCAACCTCCCCATATCAGACTTACCTGTGAAAACACAACCATATATATGACTCTCCTGTGTCCAATTAAAGCCGGAATCAATGCAAGTTCCATATCAATGTGCAAAAATGGCCTACTGATTATGAAGTCATGTGCTCAAAAACATACTTATTTTTTTCACTGTCTTTAGCCCCAATCCTGTCTAGGATTATTTTCAGTTACTTTTTCTCTTTAATTGTTTGATTTTTTTTATTTTTTGCTGGAATATATTACTTTTGCAGATTAAAAATAATCGAGATATTTTTCAAAGGTCTAATTCACATTGAGTTTGTTTCTAAGGTTTCAATTCTGTCCCCAAAGTTAATCATAGAAGGTCTTAATGATATTAAGTATAACACATGTGGCTAGGTGCGATGGCTCACATCTATATTCCTAGCATTCTGCAAGGCTGGGGCAGGTGGATTGCCTGAGCTCAGAAATTCTAGACTAGCCTGAGCAAGAGTAACACCCAATCTCTACTAAAAATAGAAAAACTAGCTGGACATTCTGGCAGGCACCTGTAGTTCCAGTTAGTTGGGAGAATGAGGCAAAGGATCGCTCAAATCCAAGAATTTTTGATGTTGCTGTGAGCTAGGATAATACCAAGGCACTCTACCTAGGATGACAGAGTGAGATTCTGTCTCAAAAAAAGAAAAAAAGAAAAAAAAAGGAACATAAATAAACAAATACAGTATAATATTAAAATCTTAGAGAACTTTAATAATATTACTTTGGACTATCCCTCCCCAAATAAATCATAATTTGAGATGCAGATGTTTCCAGATACAAGTGACTCTTGGAGAAGGAACAGTCTTTCCAACTAACTGAGCATTTTGTCTGAAAAGAGCTATAAGAAACATGTGCCAGGTGAATTTCCATGGTGCCTGATGCCCCATTGCACCTGCACTCCATGTATAAACTCCTCCCTTCCTTGTTGTCACTTTTCCCCCTCGACCTGGGGTGACAGTGAGAGAACGGTGTGAAGCTCAGCCATGTGGTGAGAGAATCCCTTCTACCCATATCTATAAAATATTTTGAAAAAGTAAAGAGTCCAACAATTTGTTTTGACCCATCTCAAAACAACATGGGTGCATATTTGGGATGGGAAACACTCAACATAGATTGCACGGTGTTTGCAATTACTGCAAATTGATTGGTGTCTCTAGGTCGTAAAAGATGCAAAGGAGCAGGATTAGCACTTTACAGCAAGGCACAAACCCAGAGAGACAGAGCAGAAATCAGTTTCCAAAATGCATTGGATTCTATACTTCAAGAAGTAGTAACTCGGGTGGCGCCTGTGGCTCAGTGGGTAGGGAACTGACCCCATATATGGAGGGTGGCGGGTTCAAACCCAGCCCCAGCCAAACTGCAACAACAACTAAAAAAAAAAAAAAATAGCCAGACATTGTGGCAGGTTCCTGTAGATCAGGAGGCTTAGGCAAGAGAATCTCATAAGGTCAGGAGTTGGAGGTTGCTGTGAGCTGTGTGATGCCACGGGACTCTACTGAGGATGATAGAGTAAGACTCTGTTTCAAGAAGAAGGAGGAGGAGGAGGAGGAGGAGGAGGGGGAGGAAGAAGAAGAAGAATAATTTGATTTTGAAAGCAACTGGAAACCAGAAGGAATTTGAAAGTAGGGACTATCATTGACCAAACCCCACATTTATAAAGACCTCTTTATCAATGCAGAAACTAAATTTGGGGGTGAACATTATGGCTATCCTGCTTCCATTTGGGAAGCCATTGCATTAACGAAAGACCTTTGAACATATAACATTAAATTTTAATTTTTAAACTATGCACTATAGAGATGGATTAGTGCTATTCTTTGTAGGATGACATACTTAACTGCATTTTCCAGAAACATATCTATGATGAGCTCCTAGAAGTAATGGGGTCAGGTTAATGTAGTCTTTATTTTACAGGGTCTCCAGGCTGCATAGCACCTTGCTAATGTGAATATTTGGTTGTTTTGAACCTATGCAGAGCTTTGCAAGAGTGTGAGAACCAAAGTGTGTATACAAGCTGGTGTGTACATCTGAGTGCATGTGCATGTGACCCGTGGTGTGTGTGCCTGTGTATGAGGGTGTGGTTTTTTAGTGAGAAAAGAAAAAAATGGTGTTGAGGGTCAGTGTGAAATTCTTAGTTTCCATTTTAATGTTAACCAAAGATTTCTTTTTTTCTTGAGACAGAGTCTGACTTGATCACCCTCGGTAGAGTGCTGAGGTGTCACAGCTCACAGCAATCTCAAACTCTTGATCTTCAACAATTCTCTTGCCTCAGTCTCCCAGGTAGCTGGGACTACAGGCACCCGCCACAATGCCCAGCTATTTTTTTTTTTTGTTGTTGTTGTTGCAGTTGTCATTGTTGTTTAGCTGGCCCAGGCTGGGCTTGAACCCACCACCCTCAGTGCATGTGGCCGGCACCCTACCCACTGAGCTATGGGCGCCGCCTTAACCAAAGATTCTTGACACAATTATCTTCAAGTGTCATTTATACACAACCTGATTTTAAATAAGTTTCATAGAAAATGGACTTTTTCTGGTAGCTCTAAATCTGTGTATACATTGTTCTTCAAAATCAAAGCCTTTAATTCGTTAAGGATAATAAATCAAGATCATTTACATTAAAGTTTATTGGGCCTATTATATACAGATGCTATTCATTATCTGTTATTATGAAAGAGGTTAGCTATTTCAGAATGAATCAGCATGAATTGGGTGGGCACCAAAACCTGAATATTATAGGTAGCAATTATCCATCAGGAAAGAAATAAAAACTAAGTTAAGTCTTGGGTGGTGCCTGTGGCTCAGAGGAGTAGGGCGCAGGCCCCCTATGCCAGAGGTGGCGGGTTCAAACCCAGCCCCAGCCAGAAACTGCAAAAAAATAAAAATAAAAAAAAAACACCAAAAACAAAAACAAAAAAAAACTAAGTTGAGTCTTTCCTGAATATTTGGTGGGGGATAGGGAGCTATAGGGGTGCTCTAATCCAAGGAAACTGTTGATTCATTTAAATTTGTTCTCCCAAGGGAGTGAAAGGGCAATGCTAATTTTTAGGTAAGTAGACTGAGCACGCCCAAGCCTGATCGATCGGGGAGTTCTGCAGACGGCCAATCCTGCTTGCTTATTGCTTGCGGTTCAGTTGTAGTTTTCATTCTTCCAGAGCATAACAGTCAGACTTATGTGTGTCATCAGTGATCATCTTGATTTTAAAAATATCTCTGTGCATGTGCCAGAGACACAGTAATAAAGAATCTGACATAAGCCAAATCTTCCTTCCATCTGCTGGGGAGGATTGCCTGTCTACAGACAGAAGCAAGGCTGGAGTGAGACGCAGGCAGCGAGTGCCAAGACAGCGCACGGTGCCCAAGCCTTCTTTTAAAAAGACCCCAGTAGGGTCATAGGTCATGTTAATCTAAACAGGAAGATAAACAAGTCAGCTGTGTTTGCTACCGGCCATCCTGTGACACAGTTAAAGGAGGGGAACAAGAGCTACATCTTGGCAATTTAATACGTCTCATTTTGCATTTAGTCCAAGTTGCCAATGTGAAAATGTAACACTGGAAAAAATTGGAAGGCAATCTGCCTCTTTCTCTACTTATAATTTGAAACTGAGACGTCCACTTTTCTTATCGTTACCCAAATTGCACCATCAGGGGCAAACAAGAACACTTGGGCTGATCACTGTTGGTGTTTCCCCAGCTGAATTAAAATAGATCCATAGAGTGAAGAAAAAAAAAAAAAGAAGAATCTTATGGCAGTTTTGCAAAGAGTTTTTAAGATGAAATGATTGCACATTGCAACAGGATTCTATTCAATCAAATTCATATATTTGCTGACATTGCTTAACACCATGAGTGGAATGAAGTGGAAAGAAAACTTTCTGATTTACGTTTTAAAAAAATTATAAATTTTAAGATCAAGTCTCGCCCAGCGATTTCTCCGGCTCATCTCTCATGTCCTGTTTGTGTAGCTGCGTATCACTGCCACTGCTGTGTGTGAAATTTAGCAACTGATGGCAAGTTAAACTTTTAACTGATTCTATCAATTTTTACTGCCATTATTTGATATAAAAATTGAGAAAGAAATGTAACCGTCCGATGTGTGATAGACACCGGGTGATGCACAGCGTGAAGGTGGCATGAGGTCAGCACCAGGCAGATGGAAAGAACTTAAGTAAGAAATGTGACCTGTGTTCCAAGGGCCACTGGCAGGAACGCGAAGCAGACCCAGACCCGGTCTCTGTTCTTCTAGGATGTTCATGTTCTCACCATTAACTGGGCAAGAGTTTACAAAGAAGAAGGTGGGGAGAGATGTGGAGGCTTCCATTGGAAGATTCTTCTCTTATTTTTCCCTGCCCATTCTTCTTAAGGAAACTTCAAATAACCTACTCAGCTCAGATTTATGTTTTCCCTGAACATAGGAGCTGTTTGTGTGACTCTTTCCTAAGTACTGTGAAGGTCCTTTGTATATACCTACTAGGAATGCAACCAGGTTCAGCTTCGAGTAGGGGTTTTGGACAAAGGTCAAAAAGTTATGGTTCCTGGAGAATGGTAATGACACAACCATGGACATATTTTATTGCATAACACGTAGGAGTTCAGAGAGGGGCCAGGCACTGCCCACTTCTCACGGCTTAAATTTTACAGCCTCTGAGGTTCTTTACCAAGGTCAGGGAGATGGGCTGAAGCTATAGCTGGTCTGCAACAAGGAAGGTGGAGAGCACAGATCACCACTCCCCTGGATCAGATTACAGCTCAGGAGTAAGAAGATCCTGTACTGGATTTCCTGGAAATAATAATGGAAAAAAAAAAAAAAAAAAAAAAAGACTAGTTTGCACCTGTCCCCAGTCATGCCTGACTTACCTACAAAAGGCAGAGAATAGACCCTCCTATTGTTACTGTTCTCCAATTCCCTGAAAGAGTAAAACCTTTTGAAATGGAAACTCTAAGGTTTTATCATGTTGGAAATAATTATGAAAATGATCCGATTAATGTGTTCTGAGAATCCTTGACCCTGGGCCGTGGGTAGACCAAAGACCTTCTTGGTGCTCCGTATTTTCTGTTTAACTCCCTTTTCTCATCCCTTTGCAGCTTCGTGGAGATACCTTTTCCTTTTAAAATTTCTAGTCTTTCGCTCTAATAGGAGAGCAGCAGAGATGGCAAGAACAAAGAACAGAAAAACATTAACAGAAAAGCCTCTTCTTCGTTAACTATATCCATCGTATTTTCATATGATAAGCTGAAGATTCACAGATAATTTCTCCTGCATAGGGCCAATGACATAAAATTATAAAGTCATTTTCTTTCAGTGATGAGAATTAAATAACATTACTTTCAAAAGTAGATTTCTCATGATGAAAGAAGGCAGGAGGTGAAATTTCTGTCCCTCTCAGGTGCCTAAAATGACAATGATGTTTGTGGAGAAGTGAGATGCTGATATAATTGTTTGAGACTTTATATGATATTACAGATTATATCTTCTAAACTGATCGACATGTTCCTTACTATTTAGAAGGCAAATCGCAAAGGAGAAGGCAAAACGATGGAGTGATTTTTAATAACTATAGTGAATTACCCAGTCTATTGAATATTCACCATTTAAAATAATTCATAACGAACCTTTTCAAACAAAGTAATCAAATTCAACATGCTACTCTGTGACAAATTTTAAAATGAAAATAAGGACACACCTGGAGATGAAGTGTTATTTTCTGAGTGAAAGAAGTTGATTTGGAGGCAACATTTTGATCCTAAAATTTGGGCTGTTCCTGGTTTTATTTAAAAACAAACAAGTCCACTCATAAATGTTGTAGTCTGAAGGATTATGTATCCATAATACAGAATAAAATGCTAATTAATATTCAACAGGGTAACATGATATTGTTGACCACAGATTGGCAAACCTTAGTCCACAGGATATATCTGACCTGTAGTTTTTTTTGTGAGTAAAGTTTTATTGGAAAACAACTGCAGTCATTTGCTCAGATATTTTGTATTGCAGTGGCAGAGCTGAGTAGCTATGGCAGAGACTGAATGGCCTGCAAAACCTAAAATATTCATTTTCTAGCATGCTCTACAGCAAAAGTTTGGTGATTTTTGTGTAGCATAATGATTATCTACTATTTTTTCACCCTGTTGAGCAGGAAGGAGGGAAGTAGCACCCTTCTATCTGTGTGTATATGCAGACAAAGCATTAGGCTACTTAGAAGTGTGTTGGCATTGCAGATAAAATTAGTCTTTTGGGGGAAGCTAAGCTGGATGGATCACTTGAGGCCAGGAGTTTGAGACCAGCCGTGCAACATAGTGAGAGCACATATTTACGAAAAAATAAATAAATTAGCTAGCCAAGATGGTACACACGCATGCAGTCTCAGCTACTTGGGAAGCTGAGGTGGGAGGATTATTTGAGGTCAGGAATTGGAGAGGTTGCAATGAGTTGTGTTTATACCACTGTGTTAGAGCCTGTGTGACAGAGCAAAATTCTGTCTCTTAAAAAAAATTAGTCTTTCGTCACAGATTTCATTTCTTCCTGCAGTCAAGGATTCCCATAATCACGCTGTTGCACAAGAGGAATTCATAATTGTCAATATAGTTAGCTACCTATAGAGTAACTCAGCCCTCTTATGAAAAATAGATGACTCAGATTGCCTATTTATATAAATACGGGATCATTATGCATTTCGCCAGCAGTATGCTAGTATAGTGTGTGATATCAAACTGAGTATGACAGGAGGCTTTAGGTCATTCCAGATAATCAAACTCTGATTCAAAACAGAGGTCACATATTTCTGAAGTCAAGACCTTCATCTGCTATTTTTCAGACCCAGCTTGACACTCCAAGGCCAGCAAAATTGGGTAATTGTTGTCATTGTTTAAGACTTTCAGAGCTACCCAGAGGGACTTATCTTTCTCCACTGTTTTATAGTGGTGAATATTATTGAAACTGCCAAGCTTGATTATACACATACAATTAAGCAATTACTGAATGCACCTGCTCCACTCCAAGACGGAGAAGGGTTGCTTAAACAACAGAGCATGGAGCTGTCATTACAGCTACCTCAACAGTAAACCCAGAGATAGATCACAGCTCATTTCAGGAGCCAGGAGGGGTAATCACGCAGCTGTCGCTGAGCTTGCTTTTGTTTTGTTTTTAATAATGTGTAAACACTGTCATGGACATTGCCACGTATAATCCTCAGTGTAACTTTGCAGGGGAAGGAAGGCAGGGACGAAGATCATCATTTATGGGGTCATTTCATGGAACTCATTTACTCACCAACACTTTAGAGTGAAACTATGAAGAGTCAAAAATCCTATGAAGAAAATTGAAAACTCAGAGAGAGAATCCAAAAGATCTTCTGTTTAGTTTGCAGAATTACGTAGTGAAATAACAGCTCTCCCTTACATAGCTAGGAAGTGGGTCACCTGGCATTAGAGCCCAAGAAATATGGCCTCGGGGCTTATGCTCTTCATGTCTATACTGTTGAAAAATAATGAACATTTATTGAACAGCGACAGCTTCTTCATCATATTAGACACAGAAACTTCATTTATACAGTTTCTGCTCTGTGCCAGCCCACCAGGGAGAGCCCTGAAGAGAGAAAGAGAGACAAGGTGCTGAATGGATACGTATTTATTAAGATGATTCTACATTCTATTCAGCTGTTTCTTGTCCAATTCTGATGGTTCTTTGAAGAAAATGCTCAGGATGCATCTGAACGTATAGCAGGAGGTCCAGACCTACTTCAGAAGGAAGAAATTCTCCGGAGCGTATAAGAAGAGTTTTGTAGAAGACAGGGAAAGGGAGCTACACCAGGTGGAGGGGCCAGTACGTGTAAAGACATTCCACATGAATAATCCTTGAATTTCAAACTCCACCAAACACTCCCGCCTTCTCCAGATGCCTCTTCCCCTGGTCTCTCCCTCCTAACTTCTTTTCCCTCTTTCTCTTCATATTTCAATTTCTTTTCCAGGTTCCCTTTCTCCTCACTTCTTAAACATGGCTAATCCTCGGTGTTCTATCCTTGGATCCATCCATTTCTCACTTTAACTCTTACATCGTGTCATCCACTCCATAAATTTAATTGCTATGCACATACTAATAAGAACCAACTCTCTATATACAGTAAACCAGTCTGTTTTGAGAACCAAATCTTGTTTTTGACTTATGTCCAGTGGACCCGTCTCCTTACAAGTCTTACAGGAAGATCAACCTCCACTTGGCCAAAGAGAAATTATTATTGTCCCTTCCAGAATGAGTCCTGCTCATTCCTATGGATATCCATCGACAGAACCAGAAATCTGTTTCCTTGCAAATTGTTTTCTTTTAACACAGGGTCCCCGCCCAGCACACTCACCCCTTCATCTGGTTCTGTTAAGTCTGCTTCCCAAAGCTTCTCGTAAATGCTACCCTATTGCCCTTATCTTGTCCTACGACTGCCTGTGGCTGCTTTGTGAGTAGCTGCATAACCCTTTGCTAATTCATCCCTCACAACAGCCAGAACAATCTACCAGAAAGGCAAGTCTGATTATGCCATGCCTTGCTTACACGCACGCGGCCCTTAGGTCTGTACACAACACATACCTCTGTTTTGATTTCTACTTTCAACCACTTCAGTCTCATCATTTGGCACTTCTCATGTTTCTCCTCTATATTCCACACATTTTCAATTTTTGGTGAGGCCATGCTGACTTCTGCCTCTGTGTCTATTTCTCTGCTACTTTCTCCCATTCTGTTTCGCTTGCCTGTCTCTTACCTACCATCCCTGCCCTGGATTTGACTTCAGGACAGTTTCCTTTACTTTGTAGCATTCATAGGGTGGGTTCTCCGATTATAGCTCCATCACTCTGTGTTCCCCTCACATTGTAGGGGTCGCTCATTGAATCATTTGTGAATATAGGACACGTGCATCTTTAGCTTATCTTTACAATTACCATAGCATAGTTCCTGGAATGTAGTAAACACATAATAAATAATGGTTGCATGAAAGAATGGCATGTCCTTGAAAGTTACATACGTGTAGTATCACAAAATAACATGGGCTCTTTGGTGAGAAGTAAGTTTACTTCTTGAGTCTGTCACCTATTTTCTGAATCAGCTTTGCTTAACTTTTCTGAACTTCAATATCCTCATCTGCACACGAGGTATGACAATATTCAACTCATAAAGTTGTTATAAATATTAAGCAGGTCTGTTAAAGCTGTGAAGATTTAAGTGCTCAATAAATAGGACCTTTTTAGCATCACTGCTGATTAATATTTTATGAAGTAGAACTGACATCAGAAGCCTACGCCTTCAAGGGATGTTGGTGCAATCTAGTGGGATATAATTCTTTCCTCACTACTTAATTTCTGGAAGAACTGTCATAATTTTGAAATTTGATTTTCTTATAGTATGTCCAGTCCAACCTCCCAAAGAAGACCCACCTCACAAGGAGCCAGATCACTTACTTTATCCACCATCAAAAATTCTATTTGTTGGTTAACCATGGTCTTGGTTTCTGATGGATCAAGTAACAAATTGCCATAAACTTCAGGGTATAAGACAAATCAATTTTATTGTTTTATTCTGCTGGAAATTAAAGTCTGAAATTGATCAGCCTGAACTATGGGTTGACCGTTCTCTTGTTTTTTTTCTAGCTTCTAAAGGCTTCCCCCATGACTTGGCATGTGGCTCTTCTTCATCTTCACAATCAGCAGTGGTTTGATTCACACCACATCACTCTGATAGTGATTCTTCTGTACCTTCTTTCACGTGTAATGATGCTTGTGATTCCATCAGGCTTGTCTGCATCCCCCATGATAATCTTCCTTCCTTAAAGTCATTTAATAAGCCTGAATTCCATTTGAAACCCTATTTTTTCCCCATGTATGGAGATATAGGTTCCAGAGATTAGAATGTGGACATCTTTGGGAAAGCCTTGCTCTGTCTACTACACACACTTTATGCCAGGTACTAAACCAAGTACTTTACTATGATAAGCTCAGTTAATGCTCTCAAATGTCCTAAGAGGTAAATGTTATTGCTCCACTTTGTAGATAAGACAAAAGGAAACTCCGTAAGCTGTGTTTTCTTATGGGTTATGCCTGGTCATTGGTAGAAAACGGCTCTGAATCCCTTTCTGCTACCTGCCAGGGAATTGGGTGTTCGTTTTTCTCAAGAGGTCCTAAAGCCTCTTGTATAGGACCCTCCCATTTCTGTCATTTCCAATCCTTATCAGGCACTGACCCCAGGGCTTTCTCCAGTTTGTTATAAGATGAATGCATGTGTACTGACACCCGGCATATTAACAGAGATGCATTTTATTCACTCTGTTTTTCAGCAATAACATTGGGAATTTCAAATCCTCAAGCCAACTCTCATTTAAAACAAGAAACATGAATATCCTTTGTACTGAAATACAAAAAAACAAAATCTATAATTTATACAAAATTGAAGTGGTGGCTCATGCCTGTAATCTTAGCACTCTGGGAGGCTGAGGTAGGTGGACTGCCCTGAGCACAGAGAGTTTCGAGATCAGTCTTAGCCAGAGTGAGTCCCCACCTCCCCCTGCCCGGTGGCCCTCAGCCCCATTCTCTACCAAAATAAAATAAAATAAAATAAAAGCTGGGCATTGTGGAGGGTGCCTGTGGTTCTGCTTACTTAGGAGGCTGAGGCAAGAGAATCACTTGAGCCCAAGAGTTTAAGGTTGCTGTGAGCTTTGACGCCACGGCATTCTACTGAGGGCCACAAAGTGAGACTCTATCTCAATAAAAATAAATGAATGAGCGAATGAATAAATAAATAAATGGAAAAATATTAAAACAAACAAACAAAAACCCCTTCAAACCAAGACAATTGAAAGCCAGTTGAAAGCAAAATTAAAAAAAAAAAAAGAAAGAAAGAAAGAAAGAAAACATAAACTTCCCTGGTACAGAAATACAAAAAAACGAAATCTATAATTTGTAAAAAAAAAATTGAAGCAATTTTTAAAAATTAATTTTTGATTTGCCAAATAAAAATTGCATATATATTGTTCAATCTGAAGCAATTTGAAACATTGCACATGGAGTGATGGCTCTGAATACAGACAGCTACCCTGAACATGCTTCTATTTCTTTTGCTTCAGAGTATCAGAAGCAATTAGAAATTTCCTGTATAAGAGTGAAGTTGTGCTGCTCTTAGTACTGAATTCTGCTGTATAGGCCATTAGTACATATTTCAGTGTGCCTGACTCACATCTGGGGGGTATGCTCCATGAATCAGATGCCAATAAAATTCATGATTTGAAGGGAAAAACAACCTCAGAAGAAGCATTTGAGTCAGTTTTACTGAGTGACACCTTATGAGCAATCCGGATTCTGTTTAATGAACTCTTGCATGCTTTTAAGTGTAAAGAAATGCTAAATCGCATTCTGTGCCCTACAAGGTAATTCTACAGACTACATTAAGTTTGCAAAGTACAGCATAACCTTGCAAGCAAGGTAACCAGGCAGAACCAAGACTTTCCTTCTCCCACCCCAGTCCATTAAGGTTTCTGTTTTAATTCCTTTATCAAATGTTTCCTTTCCCAGGGTGCAGATATGGTGCTGAAAGCTTTGAAGATAGACTTTGTTTAGAACCTATTTCCTGTTACCCTTGAGATTTGGGGCTGCTGTGAGGTAAGTAGGAGGAGAAAGGGAATCAGCTTTACAGTTATTCTAATGGGTTTAAAGACAGGTTTAATCTTTATTCCAATCAAGGTAATGAAATAGAATCACATTACAATTCTTTCCATTCTGTGTTTTCTTGAGTAAAAGAAGAAATAATGCCTTGTTGCCCTGGAAAATATACAGACCCTCCTGGGATAACAAACATTATTCATTCTCACTGGGGCAACTGGTGAGATCACTTCCTGGTTGCTGAGCTTATAGGTTATTGAAACCACTAGGGTTTTGTTAAATATAGCCAGCTAATAAATCTGCCCCTTCTTTTAATTAGGATAACAGTGATAAATATTCGTGTGTGTGTGTGTGTGTGTGTGTGTGTGTATGTTTATTTTTTTCCCCTTCCTGTTAGGGTAACTTTGAGAAATCTACTAATAATGCATGTTTTATGTGGAGTTAAGTAGAATTGAAAAATCTTGCTGTGCCTATGGGCTTTGGATTGGCAGGAGAAGTTTCTGAGTATTTGAAGCATAGTGACGGGCTAGTTGAGATAGCATGTGATTTTCTTTGAGTGAGTTTGAATCTTCCTAAAACATCAGGCTGTTCTGAATTGAACACATCTCCTTAAAATCTATCTTAAAGGAAAAAGCCATTGCACATATATTTCCAGGACAAATATGCTGCCCTTATTTTAAGCTTTAGGAGTATTGTAAAAATAATCCTTAAGCAGAAGTGGATACAAATCACTTATAAAAACATCATGGTGCTTTCTTATTTAAGGGAAGCAGGTGGTGGAACTTAAAGTTGCTTTCTTCGACAAAAATCACTATTTTCCCTTTCTATGTAAAAGTAGTTATATAGGGAGTAAGTGTGGTAGTTATGGCTTCACTGTAAGGCCATGCCTGAATCAGAAGTCACAGTTCTCAAGTTCAACTGCCCAAAATGCTTCTTACACAGTCTAAACTTGGATGATGACTAGCCCCATTGAGCTTCAGTTCCTGAATCTGTAAAAGGGAAATAAAACTATCAACCATACAGTCTGTGAGTGCCGTACATCCACTTATTCATTTAATATTAATCAAGCCATTAATAACTAAACAATAGTGCCCTTCTTACACACTGGGATCATCCTTAACCTAAGAACAAGTTACAAGTTTGCCTAAATATTAATCTTCTCTGACCCCAAGGAAGCATAAATGCCCAGACAACTTGCCTCTGGCCACAAACAACTGCCCCTTCTAAATCTCAGGTCCAAAACATAGACAGGATTGGAAAGACTCACTAATACACAATATGTGTAGTAAGTGTATAACAATGCCTTTTAGAGTTAAGGAGATGGAGGCATAGTGAAGTTAACTAAATTGGCCAACGTCACCTGCCAGGTAAGCAGTGAAACTCTCATTTGAGTCCAGATCAAGGATATGCTCTTGTATACCAACTCTACTCCAATTGCTCTTAGTCAGGATGTTTCTCCAATCATTTTAGTTTACTCTTCATTAAAGCATATGATAGGATTTCTCCTCCCCCACACGCCCCCACAGAATAGACGTAGCCAGTGACTTGTTTTGGCCAATTACATAAGAGAAATGACTGACATGAGTCACATCTAGATAGAGACGTTAAGAGTGTCCTTCCTTACTGGAGCAGTGATTGTAGCAGCCCATGACAAGATGGTGCGTCTCTGTCAACCTAAATGTCACTCGGACAGAGCACAGTGAGCAAAACTGTGTAATGCACATGACATAAATAAGGAATGCACTTTGGGGCTTTGGTTTTGTGAAGACACTGACATTCAGGGGATGTTTGTAACATCAGCGTCTTTTGCCTGTCCTGAGTTAATCATGCTGGTACCAGGCCTCCTGCTCATTCTGTGCTGGCAAATCGTCACTCCAGGGTTGAAGGACACTGTCATTAGTAATGCCCAGTGTTTTTTTTTGTTGTTGTTGTTTTGTTTTTTTGAGACATAGTCTCACTGTGTCACCCTCAGTAGAGTGCTGTGGCATCACAGCTCCCAGTAACCTCCAATTCTTGGGCTTAAGCAATTCTCTTGCCTGAACCTCCCAAGTAGCTGGGACTACAGGCACCTGCCACAATGCCCAGCTACCAGTGATTTTTATTTTAGGAGCACATTTGTCCATTGCTATGGTCTGTGTCCTCCCAAAGTTCATATTTTGAAACTTAATCACCACCTAACAAGCAAGTGGAGCTTGCTATGGTCAGAACGTGTCCCCCCAGATTCATGGGTTGGAACTTTGATCCCACCTGCAACAGTAATGGGCAGTGGGGCCAAATAGGAGGTCTCTTCAGTGGGTTAATGTTTTATCAAAACGGCCTGCAGGAGTGGGAATAGGCCTGTCTTGTCTGCCCTGTGATGGAACAGCCTTCCATCCCCCCTGAGGAGCAGCAACAGGTGCTGTATTGAAACCAGACAGAGAAACTGTCAGTGCCTAGTCTGAAACTTCCTAGACTTCAGAACTGGAAGAAATAAATTTATATTCTTTAAAATTAGGTATTCTGTTATAGGAGTGCAAAACTGCCTAAGACAGGGCATTGCGAAGTAGATCCTTCATAAGTAAGATTTATGTCCTTTCAAAGAGACCCCAGGGAGACGCTGGCCCTTCCCCCCATGTGAGGTTACGCTGGGAAGACAACTATATCTCCATTCAACACAGACAACTGTCTAGGAAGAGCGGGTGCTCCCCAGGTGCCAGTGCCACCAGCACCTTCATCTTTGACTTTCTAACCCTAGAACTGTGAGAAATCAATTTCTGCAGTTTATAAGTTACCCACTTGGTGGGGGTTGGTTATAGCAACTCAAATAAATGGACTGAGGCCCCTAATATGGCTGATGTTAGCCCTGAAAGCAGAGTTGGAACAAGATGGATAAAATCAGCTGTGACAGGCCAGCAAGAGGCCAGCACAGGGGACCAGGGGTGCGAGGTGTACAGTAGCGAGTGAAATAGTTAAGACGCCCCACTTCATTGAGTTTGCAGCATAGAAAAGCAAAACTAAATAAAATGATAGGGAAAGATATATATGTATTTTATCAATGGTACAGTGACTGAAGTAAGGAGACTTCTACTCTTAAGAGCAAGTCTTTCTTAACCCGTTGCCCAACAAGTAGAAGATGTTGGGATTGTTGTTACCTGGCCTATTCAAAAACCTCATGCTTACTGGAGTCCACCTCAATTTCAAGAATGATTAACTCCTTTTGAAATGAGTACCAGTCCAATGTTTAGCCATTTGAAATATTCAGCCACTTTAGAAATGTAGGTAAATATGTATTACACTGGAATATTTATGGATATGTTAATGACACCAAATTCTCTTTTGCATCAGTCTACAACCCCATACTATTCCAAATAATGCAACATTTAGGAGTTCTGATAATTTTAGTACAGATTGGGACCATTATAGGTAAACACTCAGGAACATGTGGGCACCTGGCAACCCTCTGCAGAAGAGTCTGGCTAGACACTCAACAACCTCATTCTGTTTTTTATGGACACACAACCAGATTCCATCTATCACTCTTCTTTGTGGCTACACGTGGGGCGAGAAAAGAGCTGATGGGCATGATGGTCAGGCCAGGCATGATTTTCCCTGCTCTGTTTACTAGTTGGCTTACTGAATATGGAGGACCCCAAGGTGCCTATAAAGGTAAAAAGCAAGAATTTCCCAAATCATGGTTGTAAGCCCAGCTGCTACATGCCAGCTGGACTTCCCACTGGATCTTTTTATACTGTTGCCATGATAGCAGTGCGTGTAAGTGTCCCTGATTAATACATCTCCTTAGACTGAAATGTATCATTTTTGCTTGGAACGAAACATCAGCATGCTCTTTTGTGTTCTTACAGGCATGGAGAAACCGCAGCAAAGACTATTTCGGTAAAACTACTTAGTAAGCTCTGACACAACGTAAAGTACTAAATAAACACAGAGGTAACCCAGACTGGGTGGAAAACACACCTTGGCCGTTTTCAGGGCATTAAAGATCACCAAAGATAGAAATAATCTTTCTGTACATCTTTCAAGTAGAGGAAATTGAAGTATTTCCTCTTTCTCCATTCTTAACCATTAAAAACTAGCTGTGTAATTTTTTAGAAATAACAGTTTTAACATCAGTTAGGAGAACTTTATGGCATATTGTCAAAACCAGCAAATATGATTTGGATTGATCAAAATGTCCCATGCTCGATGTGCTAATACCTCACAGGTTCTTGCTCAGTTCTTTGTACATTTATACAAAAAAGCAAGTGTCTGCTAAAACTTTGTGGCTATAGAGATTGCTAAAATATCATCTGGGTAATTAACAATTTGTGGCAGACATAGACTTTCCCCAACCACATGGCCCTCCCGGGGAGGACTGCTGTCCAGCTGCAGGGAGCACAGTCAACAAAGCCTGCAGCCTGCCAGCTTGTTCAGCGTCTGCCCGGCTGCAGAGAGCTGCCTCAGTGGAGGCTGGGCAATGCTGGACAGTGACCCATCCTGGCTGGACTCACTTTTGAGCTCCCCAGCGAGCCGGCTGAGGGTCTGCTGGGCCAGCATCACAGCTGACTTTTTGTTCTACCCAAACCTGCCTCCCCCTCCTTGTCACAAAAGCTGACCCACAAGGTACTTCTTTTACCCCACATTTTACTTCCTTCTGCAGAGCTCAGTTTGAGACATAGATGTTGAGGGGCTAGATAGCTGACACTGACTATCCTACGTACAATGGAAGTTCAGATTGAAATATAACTATGGTTTTTCCAGGGACACACGTATCAGTCATGGGAGAATAATTGTGGAATGAAGGTTAGAGGTTCTTCACCTTACTTCAAACTTGTTGAATGCTCTTTTTTTCTCCCTTCGTTTTCACTTCATTTACTAAGGTTTTGAAACATATTTCTAAAAGAAATTGCTAGTAAGTATTAGATCATCTAGTATCTTCACATTAGAATTGGGTATATTGGATTCTTGCTTCCCCATTGTTGTGACTCAGTTTAAGGTGGGGGCAGGAGAACTGGGGAGCCGGGAGAGGGTAAGGGAGATGGGGGTCATGGTGTATGGCACATCTCTTGGGGGCAGGACACAATTATAAGAGGGACTTCACCTAACAAATGCAATCAGTGTAACCTAATTCTTAATACCCTCAATGAACCCCAAGCAATAATAAAAAAAAATTCAACTTAAAAAAATAAATTATGAGTAAAAATACTATTTTCAGGAAGAAGTGAAATTAATTGATTCATTCATTATGGGCTAGAAACCACTAGAATCGATAGCAATAAATGGTATATTAACATCTCATCATTTCTTTCTAAAACAAAAACTAATTTGGCCTGTCGATGTTGGCAAATATTTTTACTTAGATCCACTTTCTCCCTCTGTCCCATAATAATGAGTGTATTTAACAATTTAAAAGCAAAGGTAATCTATTATCTTTCAATATTTGTCCTCACCATGATTATAAGCCTCTCTCTATAAAATTTTATATGATGGTTAATCTGAGTATTGCAGCCTCTGAGGCCTAGCTTGGTTGTTTACTAAAACGACCAACACAGGTCATCTCAAATTCTACTACTTTATATTTCTGAAGAATACAGTTGTTACCATTCTTACATAGAGCTGTGAAAAAAAAATTGACTATGGTATGAGATGGGGACATTTTGTAATCTCTCCTTTACAAAAGTATCTCCCTGAATGGTCTGCCACAGAGACTGGCATATACCATAAAGGCTCAATTCTTCAGATTATGAAGAATTATAATAGTCATGCTTGTTAGGGTATATTATGGTGAGTTGCTATTACAAATATACATAATGGCCAGGTGTGGTGGCTCACACCTATACTCCTGGCATTCTGGGAGGTTGAGGCAGATCGCTTAAGCTCAGGAGTTGGAGATCAGCCTGAGCAAGAGTGAGACCTCGTCTCTAAAAAAATAGCTGGGCGTTGTGGTGTAATCCCAGCTACTGGGGAGGCTGAGGCAACAGAATCGCTTGAGCCCAAGAGTTTGAAGTTGCTGTGAGCTATGATGTCACAGTGCTCCCCTGAGAGTGACAAAGGGACACTCTGTCTCCAAAACATGAATTATCCTAATGAGTCCTCAAAGCAACCTTACAAGAATGGCACCCTCACTTCCATCCCCCCATTTCACGATGCAGAAAATGTGACACAGAAATGGCCCAAAACATACCTGAAGTCACACAGTTAGCACGGACAAACCAGATTCTTGCTCAAAGAGCCTTTTAGTCTCTAAGGTATACAATTAATATTTAAGGTACTGTAGTTCCCAGGAGTCTTTGAGGAAAGAGTAAATACCAATAGATAAAGATAATCCATATATTATTATTAGTTATACTTAATGTTTTCATTTACGTGCCTAGTAATTGAAGCCCAAATTAGAATAAATTTATCAGCTTATATAGTATTGCATCGGGTGTCTGGGGATAGTAATGCAGGACATATTAATGGTTGATGTGAGGAAGGATGAGAGGAAGAAGGGATGGACATTTCTGGAGAGGGGAGGCTTGTATGGGTGGTCACATTGGGGCTGGGTCCTTGGGGCTGGTAGAGAGAAGCATCAAGGCAGTAAATGTCTTGGGGTTGAGTTTTGATGTGTAGAAAGAGAAAGCTGCCTGCTTCCAAGGAATGACTTTCTCTCTGGCTGGTTTTTCCTACCTCATTTTAGTTTCTCTTTTAACACTGAAGCACAGTGGCGCTATGATGCTACACTTTGAATTTTCCAGTGGATTCAAGACTGTCTGCAACTCTCAATCTGTAACAGAAGGTTTATTTCACAAAATTAAATGTGAGAGCCATTGACTTTGTTAGTACAATGTACAACTTGGCCATCTAAATTTCTTAGTAGTTGAATTACTGGAAGTTTTCTATTTAGAGGACTTAGTGTTATATCAAAATTTACAATATATTTTTATATTCTTTGTGGGATCCCTTATTCAACACACACTCTTTTATAAGACATGACTGTAATTCTTTGGGCTCTAGAACCAGAAGAATTACATAATTTACTAATTGTTTTTTAACTTTTCACTACACTGAATTCTTAGAAAAAAAAATAAAAGCATGATCTTTTTTTTTTTTTCCTTATGCCTATCAAAGTACATCTAACACAAGGACTCTTTAGTCTTTCCTGTCTCATCACTTTTTCAACTGTTTGGTTCCAGCTCCACTTTTGCCCAAGCCTTTTTAAAGTTGATCAAATCCTGTAATAACTAACTTTGTAAGGGGGGAACATTTTGCATGGGCTGATTACAACATCTGTACATTTCTTCAAAGTTGGGCAGATCTTTCCAGGGACAGAGATACTTTCTGCTATTATTCCACCAAAAATTTCTTGACACTCTGATTTTCGTATTAAATAAACAAAATTCCTATACTGAATTCTGCCATGTCATATGTGTGACGGTGCTGCAATGCCTTTCAAAAGCAGCAAATGTTTCAGCCTGTCTTCTTACCAAAAAAAAAAAACAAAAACAAAAACTCAGTTCCAATTTTTAACTGCTGAAAAAGAGCAGAGCTCACATCGACTGTGACTCACGATAACAAATTAATGCCTTTCTCCCTCTTCCTTCTGCCTCTTGATCATATACTCAGTCACTTTCTGAGTCAAAAGTATCGTAAAATTTTTGAGTGGGAGTGGAGGGAATATTTGACTGAATTATTCAATATTCAACCAACCACTCCAAGAACAGGGGAGAACAGTGTTCAGAGTTGTAAAGTGTAACGATATTGCAGTGTGTGTATTGGTCTTCTCCTAGCAGTGTATTCCTGTATAACCAGATAGCAAAATGGGTAAATGGTTGACTAAAATAATAATTTTGGTTTATAAGACTACAGTGGTCTAGCCGCTCTGAGCTCAAGTCTGCCCATAGAAGTGCACACACTTGACAAATAGTAGAACCGGCTTCCCTCCTTCCTCTTCTCTGCTACTCTGTCTGGAAGGACTGACAGCTATTCTCCTGGACAGCTGCTTCTCTACACCTAGTCATGGGAAGTGGCATAATGGTTTAGGAATAAAATTACGAGTTCATCTCCCAAAATTCTGAGATGGGAGGATCACACTCACAGGTATCCAAAGCTACTTAAGAAGTCTATCCTGTACTTCAAATAGAAATCATTTTTGCCTCTGTAGTTAGGAACTCAGTATGTGTATTAATGTTAATAGCTTGGTATGTTGAATCTGACCTTTGGTCTAGAAGACTGGGTGCTCTTGCCAGCTTCCTATCAACATGACCTCATTTTATTCTGATACATGTGTGTAATTAACCCAATCCGATATTAAAAATTCAACCAATGCTTACTGAGTAGCTAGTAAATGCCAAGTACTGGGCTGGACCCAACTGGAAATAAATAGGTAAGTTAAATATGATCTCAACTTTAAGAGTCTTCCCAGGTGCCCTTTCCAGAACAGATTGGATCTCACGAAGGGACCATAAGAGCCTTCGTTTTTGATAGAGAGCAATAGACTCCAAAAGGGTAGAGGGCACTTTGCTGCATAGGGGGTAATAGGGCAATGTCTACAGACATTTTTGATCAACACAAGTGGAGGAAAGAGTTTGATGCTATTGGCCTCTAGTGGGTAGAGGTCAGGGATGCTCTTAAACAGCCTAAAATGCCATCACTGCCCCTTAACAAAGAATGATATGACCAAAATTTCAGTAGTCATGAGGTTGAGAAGACAAATAATGAAAGAGGAAACTCTACAAACAATGTTAATGGGGTAGAAAAGAACTGGCTTTTCTCCAAATAAGATTGTGTTGTTGTTTTTTGGGTTTTTTGTTTGTTTGTTTGTTTCTCTCTCTCTCTCTCTCTCTCTTTTTCTCTCTATTTTTGAGACGTAAATTTATTTCAGGTTCATGTGAAGGTACAAACAACCAGGTCAAAATATTTGATTCTCTTAGGTAGAATCCCTCCGGTGGTTATGTCCCACAAACAAAAGGTGTGCCAAACATCCTCCACCCCATGTCCATTCAGAGTACCTCAACCCCCTCTCCCTCCTTGAATAACTCTTTTCCCAACTTGAATTGAAACAAGTTTTTCTCCTATGTGGGCATCAGATCATCTACTGGCTTCATGTTAGTATTGAGTACATTGGATAATTGCTTTTCCATTCTTGTGATATTTTACTAAGAAGTCTATGTTTCAATTCCATCCAGGACATTACAAAAGACATGAAGTCACCATCTTTTTTACAGCTGGGTAGTATTCCATGGTGTGCATACACCTGAGTTAATGGGCATTTTGGTTGTTTCCAGATCTTGCTCATTGTAAATTGAGCTGTGACAAACAATCTAGTACAGATGTCCTTATGATAAATGGTACAAATGTCCTATGTCATCTGTAACATGAGTCTACTATTGTATTTTGGTTGTGGTAGGGTTTAAAAGAGGTAGTGCCTGTAAGAAATGTAGAACTGCCTAAAGCAGAGTAGATTCTTAGTCAGTTTTACCCATAATGATGATGATAGTTTTTGCCCATGGCAGGTGCAACTTAAGACAGCCTGGCATGGAGGAGAGAACATGCATAGGTTTTGGAGTTAAATAGAATTGATCTGTATCCTCTCATTGCCTGTACTTAGCTATGTAAATTTGATAAGCTAAGAAGATGTCTTTTTCATACGCTAATTGGAAATAACTCTTTGGGAAAAATAATTGTAAATTTTTGTGTGTGTTTGACCTAAACACTTACCATTAAGCCCCACCTACTGACACTGTTATATTGGGGACTGTTTTCAACACATGAATTTTGGGGAACACCTTCAGGCCATGGTGTCTCTGTTATGAGCATATTGCCCTCTAGCCAGTGGGTGGTCACTAAGAAGTTTGGAATAATAATGATAGATCCATTGTATTGACTTCCTGTTTTCCTCAAAGAATCTGTGAAGATAAATCGATTCAGTCCTCAATCCCCAATCCCCAGAAGTCCAAGGCTGCAGACGTGCATTGCCACCTGGGTTTGTTTACGCCCTCTCTCACCAGTGTCTCCATCACTCTGCAAACCCTCCGCCCTCACCTCTGAAATGGTATGCCACCACCAGTAAACATCCCAACATGCCAACTCTTTTCTCTAAGAACATCTTTCATCTTTTTGCTTTAGCACCCCTGCTTCCTGAACAGAACCACCTGTTTGTTAGAGCACAGATGAGAGCTCCTATTTGGTAGGTGAATTCTCTGATTCTGTGGTAGGGACCCAGAACTTGTATATTCATCAAGTTTCCAAATGAGGCTGATGCTACCGGTTTGGGGGGTCAAACCATTCCTGTAATAGAAACGTGGTTTCCCTTCTGCAACACTCTTTCCCCTATGGGTCTCCCAAACAGTGGGTGTTATTCCATTCACTCTCCAAGTGCAATTGTAATTCAGGACTGTTGTGGTGTCTGTTTCTCTCCTGACCCATATATATATATATATCCCCTCCTTCTTCAAATATTCTAAAAATCCATCAGATTATGACGAACACTTTTTTGTGATTTTCTAACAATCTTTTCATGATTCCCCTTCCTCATTGAAAAATTTTAGCGTATGTCCAACTGTCTTTCTCTTTTCTATTCTACTTGACAACATTCTTGGTGTCTCCTCCGTCTAACACAAGAACATATCACTATTTCCTTATCACTTCATCTACCATATTCTCCTCAACACACCCTATATTATAGATTCAAAAAACTCCCTTAACTCTCTTTTCAAGAAAACCTTCCTATATTTTCCCAGCATGATGATAAACTGGGCTAAACCCTATTTAGTGCCTGGACCCAAGAAGCCTTACACAGCTGGGAAACAAAACAAAACAAAAAACACACAAGCATGCTTCTAATTCCCACTCCAAATATATGATTTTTAAAAATCTCAGATGGGCTTATAGCATAATCATAATGGTTCTCCAGTGTGACAACCAGGAACTCGGTAGGAGTTGAGAAGGAGCTTAAAGTCTCAGAAAAGTGGTTGAAAATTTACACACTAGAGTCACACACATCTGAGTCAACACTTGTCTCTAACCGTTGCCAGTTGTGTGGCCTGGGGAAAGATATTTAGTCTTTTTACAGCTTTGTTACCTAATCGAAAACATGGGAAAAATAATAATTTATGCCTAGTAAATTTTGGGGGGAAGATTATATGACATACGGTATGTAAATTATTTAATACATTACCTGGTTACTAAATAGGCAGTTAGTAAATATTGGCTATTTTTATCAATATGCCACTGAACAAATAGCTCATACGTTGATTTTTCCCAAAGCAGATATATCTTTGGAATGGAAGGTTCAAGTTAAGTTCTTTCTACATTTCTTGCTTGTATGATACTAATTCTTACAGACAATGTGTGTGAGCTCATCACAGGACGGATCACATGGGCTACACAGAAGGATTCAGTTATTTGGATACACGGAAGACCTAAAGTCAGCTTTATAACTGGATATTTCAGCAGAATCAGTCTTCAGTTTATCATCACATCCAGGACACATGCTTCTCTTGGAATAATCAAATGTTTTGTAAGTCCAGCCATTTCCTTTCCCATACCATTTAACAAACAGAGCAACTGAAAACAATTTGTAGGAAGTAGTCAGTCGCACACCAATAAGTTAAGTATTACTTTACAAAGTAGGAAATCCTGGTTACTTTAACAACCATTAAGAGTCCCATGTATGAAATGCAGCCAAATCATTGAGCTGGGCAGTAATGATAGGTGTGAAGCTTTGGTCCCAGAGTAGATGCACACGGATTACTTTCAAAACAATTAATTACTGACATAGAAATAAAGAAAGGAACAGACTTTAGAGCAGCTTCAGAGCAGGTGGACAGAAGTGCGGTAGGAATTTTTTTTAAAGATAAAATATTAAAAAAAAAAAAAACACTAAATGACAAACTGCAGGTAAAAATCACAAAGGATCACCATTGGGAAACTCCCATTAGTTATAGCAAGAAAGAGATGAGGAGGTAATGATTAGTGATAATGGCCGTGAGCTTACTAATGTCTGTTCTCCCATCTGTCTCCAATGCTGGGAAACCATAAACATCTAATTAGACTCAGTTAAAAAGCCCTTGCTTATTCCTTAGTACTCTCGGAAAGCAAATATTTTACTGGGGCCAGAGCTATTATATAATTGAGATCTCGGTGGACAGTTTTGATGGTTTTCTTCTCGGCAACAGATCCTTAAGAGAAAGGACCAGCTGACAATATTAACGAGGTTTGGAACATCATCATATTACAATTTATAGATAATATCTGAATGATTCCTGGAAAATAAAAATGCTTCCTTCAGTCCCCAAACAAAAAGGAAAATAATATGGACACAAAGAAATTTTCGTCTAACAACAGACAAACCAATGAAGGAACTTCCATGTTCCTAATAGACCACTTTTAAGGCTACTGTGGAGTAAAAAAAAAAAAAAAAAAATAACCAGGAAATGGAAAGGAGTGTGTGAAATGATTTTCACAATATTCAAATGGTTTTTAAGCAAATAACAAATTTCTTATTCTTTTGTAAATATGTTTTATATTATCTGTAAATGCTTTGAATACATTAAATCAACATTAAACTAGGATAGCTAGTTCATTGGTATAATTTTTCCTTCTTTCCCTTTTTGTTTTTGAGACAGAATCTTACTCTGGTGCCCTGAGTAGAGTTCTGTGGCATCATAGCTCACAGCTACCTCAAACTCTTGGGCTTCAGTGATCTATTTGCCTCAGTTTTTCTATTTTTAATAGAGACGGCATTTTGCTATTGCTCAGGCTGGTCTCAAACTCCCGAGCTCCCGAGCTCATGCAATCCTCCTGCCTCTGCCTTCCAGAGTGCTAGGATTACAGGCATGAGCTGCTGCGCCCAGCCTCATTGGTGTCATGAAACATGCTCTTATGACAAAGTGTTGTTGAATGAATAACAAGCTAATATAAAAGGGTGATTGGAACCATACCTGGTATAGCTGAAGTGTTCACTAAGTGTAATTAAAAATCATAACCACCATCGCTAGGAGCAATATATACATCCTTTCTTATTAGATAACTATTACTAGCTTTTAAAATATATGTAGTTAATTTTCCCTTAGTGAGGACACTTTTTTTTTTAAAGAGACATTTCAGAAGGTACTGGTCTACCAGATAATAAGCCATATTGTAGAGCTGAAATGGGAGAAACGATGATAAACAGAGAAAACAAGGAAGAGACTGTACCGCCAGGAGTTATTATCTATAACATTGATTCTTAGTATTTTGAGTAATACTTGATGATATGAAATCTTTAGAAACAAAACACCAATTTCTTTTTTTATTATTATTATTAAATCATAGCTGTGTACATTAATGTGATCATGGGACCAATTTCCTTGTAAGTAAAGTTTCTTGATTTTTACTTGTAGTACAAGATAGATTCAGCTAATTGCATAAAACACATGTGTGCAGTTTGATGAAATTTTACCAGATGAGACCAGGGAACCATGACCCACATCAAAATAAAATACTTAACCAGCACCCCCAGAACATTTTTCTGATCCCATCCTTATAAGTACTTTATCGTAAGATTGGTCACAATTTTGACAGGTAGCTCACATTTTGGTTTTGCTTGTTTATTGTTTTTTAATCTAGTGTAAGCATAACATTTTGGGTCATGCAACTTTTCTTAATATTATGTGTTCATAATTTATTTATTTTGTCTTTTCATAAATGTTGCATTTTCATCATTGTATAATATACCATTCTATGCATATACCTAATTTAATTACCTACTATATTACTGATATGTAATGCTTGTTTATAATTTTTAAGTATCATGGTTCCAGTTTGGGGTATTACTTTACGTTGTTTAGCAAATTAGTAGCAAATATATATTTCCCATGTTTTATCTCTTTCTTCTTCATTTCAGGTGATCAAATTGTTTCTTATTCCATTTTTTCATTCTTTAGCTTTTTGTACACTATTGTGCTGCTCAGCACCTGTTAGGCTACAGCATGTATTCATCACTATGACCACTGCTCTTTATGCTTCTTGCACAAATGCAAGTGCTTTACCACATTGAATCCATTTGTTTTGTTTCCATCTTTTGGGCCACTTTTATCATATGTTTTTATTCTACATGTTTTTTAATTCCCATATGGCCTTATTGTTAATTTCAGTAAACATTTATCTGTATTCATCTCTATAATTACTCTTCTTTTACTGTTACTTTTTAATCTTAGAACATCCAGCAGGGATCTTATTCCTTCTGTTTAAAGAAAACTCCTAATGTTTCTTTTGGTGTTGGTATGGTAATGACACATTATCTTAAAATTTGTTCTGAAAATATATTTTACCTGCATTTTTGGAACATTTTTCTATAGAATTATAAGTTAATATTTCTAGAAGGGCTGGTCTTCTGGCTCTCTCAGATTTTTTTGTTGAAAAGTCAAATACCAAAACTTACTGTTTTTCTTTGAAGAAAATTTGTTTAATTTTGCCCTTGGTGTTTTTTAGAAGTTTATCCTGGTCTTTGATTTTCAGAAGGAAGTTTTCCTTTTCTATACTTATGTATGATTTTGTTATTACTTCTCCTATCTGGAGTTTGCTAAAGTTTGAATTTTGGGGTGTAGGTATTTTATTGTTTTTGGAAACTCATGGGCCAGTGTTGCTCTGACTCGTCTTTTTCACCTGTTATTCTAGGAATTAAATTATAGATCTTTTGGACTATTCTCACATGTTTCATGTTTCTTTTCTGTCCTTTTCTGTATTTTCTCTTTCTGGGATTTAGCATAATATTTTACCTATTTTCTAACTGAATCAACCTCTTTGGATTCTCCCTAATCTGCTACAATCTGTATAATTTCAGTGACGGTGCATTTTTTCAGCTCTGAAATTTCCACTTACAGCTTTCTGAATATTATTAATCATTGTCATTTTAGCTTTTCTATCTGAAAAGCCCGAGGTCTGATTCACCTCTGAGTTTGCATCTGTCTTCTATATTTATTGTCCTATTTTATTGCATGCCTCCTGCTTTTAATTAAATGTCAACTCTTGTGTATGAACAATTATTAAAGACTGGGATGAGATTTTTTCCCTATAGAAAGTAATAACTATTTTATGGCCGCCTAGATTTTAGCATTTATAATAGTGTGTCTATCTCTGAGATTGTCCAACCTTTTGGTTTGCAGATCTTGAAAGATCTCAATTAAAATCCTGTCATAACCCCAGATCATTATTATCATAGTACTGGGCCTTCACTGACAGCTATGTAGAGAGTTAGCCTATAACTGCTATTTGGTGCCTGGTTTCTCAGGCTTACATATATCTTTAGCAATAGTAACTATTTAGGGGACTATTAATACAGGATATCAGACTTATACCTTAAGTACCTTTTCTTTGGCATTTTGGACCCCCAAGTCCTGTTTCCTTGGTAGCCCTGAACTCCCATCTTAGTGATTACAATACTGCTGAAATAGTATTGTGTTATATGGTTCTAGAAACTGATCAAAATTCTAAGCCACTCCTGTTTCACCTCTTAGCTCCTTGTCTCCTTTCGGATGAGCTGCACTTGCCAAAGAGGCAGAGCCTGGCTGACTCACCTCAGTGCACTTCCTGCCTCTCAGCATCTTAAACCCTCAAGTCCTGTCTGCATTGGTTGTTTCCTGGAGACTTCAAATAGCTCTTTAAAAAATGTTACCTGGCTTTTGCTGTTGTTCTCAGTGGGAGGATCTGATTGATATAAATGATCTCATTTTTCTAGATTTTGATCTCTGAGTAAGATTAATTTTGCTGTGTCAGAATATACACATTCTCAGGGCAATGCCGGTGACACGGACAGCTAACTATGCCGTGTGGGTGAGCCTGACTCAGGCCAAGGAAAGAGCACAGGGCTACTGAAAAGCAAAAGAACATTGAATCCTGCGTATTTGAAAGGGACCTAGTAATACGAGTCACAATTTTACTCAAAGAGGATGTGGAGCCCAAGGAAAAACGTGAAATAAAAATTAAAATGCGAAATGGGATGATGTTAAAGACCACGAGAAATTTCAGTTTTGCAGAGTGTCACCTGATGTAGGTGTAGCTTGTAAATGCTGAGTTTAGTCTTTTCAATACCTTTAACTGTGTCCATAACAAAAACTGTGAAAAGGGAGGCATTGATTTGCATTAGTTTTGACTCTGTTTAATGTTTGTCTTAATTGAAAACACTTGAGTTCTCATATCAGTTTCTGCAGTCAATCTGTCGTGATATATACTGGCATAAATATATGAAGAAAATTATCATGCTGACATCTGATTGGAAAGGGAAGAGTAATTTTAAGACCTTTTCAAGATATTATGATATTCTTTGTTACTGTACCAATGCAGGATAAAGATCAAAGTTACAACTTCTTAAAGATTGTTTGCAACGTAGACTTTAAAACACTATCAATGAATATTTTGTGCTCTGTTCTATCAAAATCCCTCAGTCTATCCTGCACTTTGAATCTATCTTTTACTCTCACTTAATTTAAATAACACCAACTTTGGTCATTGGAAAAATACAGGTTCACTGAGCTATACAGCTCTTTCAGTATTTACGTTTCATTTCGTAACATAAAGACATTCCATTTGTTAATATTGCCATAACAATCGACAAACATTTTAACTATTGTGAAGCTCCAAGCTCACAGTGGCTAACCTAAAGTTTCCAAAGTTCCACAAAAATTCCATAGACACCAATCCCATTAACTGTTTTCGCCATAAACTCCAACTCATCCCTGTATGATGTATGAATAATTCTAATACGCAAGGTTGTGGCAAGTGGGCGTCTAGTACCTGAGCCTGCTTTACCAAGGTTTTTGTTTTGTTTCTGTTTACTCCTGTCTTTTATCCTATTTGGGGGATGGTGTATAACAGGCAGAGAGATTGTACCAGATGAAGAATCAATACTTTCCAATAGCCTAACAAGCCTAGGAAACCCTGGCGTCGTTTTATTGTGTGGGGAAAAGGCTGCTGTGATATTTTGTAAATAACAACTCCGGGTATATTATGTGTCTTAAGTTAACAGCTACACCAGACCCCTCTATCTTTGGGGGATGATACACTCCCTTTTCCTTCAAGCTGCCAGGACAGTCTGCGAGGCAGTGTCCAGATTGGCAAGAGACTTTCAAGTTAGCATGATATCAACGTTACAGAGAACCAGGGAGACCAAGGGAGGGAAGGAAGTCTAGAAAGGTCCTGTTCAACCACACTAAGGAAGACGATGGGGCTGTTCAGGGGCTCTATGGTAACACCTGGAAAGTTTGTTACTGGCCTTCTCAAGTAAACGCAAACTGGTTCTGTGAATCTTCAGCTAAAGGAATGCTGAAAAAGGCATTAGTGAAATCAGTCACAGCATGGATTGAAGGCCATTTATTCTAACACATGTGTAACATTGGGCACGGCTGCATGAATGGGGACACTGCTTTGTTTGACTCACGGTCATCTACTTTCATTTTCCACGTGCCACCAGCCTTCTGCACTGGGCTTTATAGGGTTACTGAGTCAGCCGGACTATTTGTACCTTATGTAATTTTTGGATGGTTTGGGTGATTTCAAGATGTCCCTGGGAATGCAATATTGTTTTATATTTACTGCCCACCAGAGCAAAGTCAAGTGCAGAGGCAGCATTTAGCCCACTTTCAGATTGCTTTCAGAACTCTAATACTAGGATATGATTCTTCAATTATAGTATGTAAGGCGTGACCTGTTAATACATCACCTAGCTAAAAGAGGGGACATGTGTACCTCAGATCACCCTGGAAGATATTCTCCTATTCCCCATAGCAGACAGGTGTGCCTGCCCCTTACCGTCCTGTCTCCATATCCACCCACAGCAATTCAATCTCCCTGCTGTTTCTCTGGGTTACCTTATATAAGAGTGCATTCTGCCCCTGTCTCCGCTAAAACTCACGTTCTTTACACATTTGATAAAAATCCATACATAAGACAGCCTTTCTTTTATTTCTGATGAAATTCATTCTTACAGAGTGGTGATTTTATTGTGATCCCAGAAAGCATTTTCCTGTGCTTACAGTGGTATGCTCATTAGAGTGGTTATTTTATTAATCTCCACACCAGCCATTTCCTCTGACCTATGGTTCTCCACCTGCCTAATGCTGCAACCCTTTAATACGGTTCCTCATGTTGTGGTGACCCCCAACCATAAAATTATTTGCGTTGCTACTTCATAACTGTAATCTTGCTACTGTTATGAATCATAAATATCTGATATGCAGGATGTATTTAAGCGACCCCTGTGAAAGGGTCATTTGACCCCTAAAGGGGTCGCGACCCACAGGTTGAGAACCACTTTCTAGCCTCTAAACTCCATGAAAGGGAGAATTATCTCAGTGTTTCCTGCACTAGCAAATAAGGTTGCACATAATAGACATTCAACATGTAATACTTGTTGAATGAATAAATGAATAACTAATGAAACAACTTGAATTTAACGGGTGATATTACATGTTTTTGTGCCCCTGGAAAAATGCTTTAATTTCAGAGAGGTGTCCATAATTTATTTGGATTTATCTAACTGCCAACAAAGCCTTTAATGTTGGCCACGTATAATTTTTCCCAGAACGGAAATTTTGATAATTAACTTTGTTTCATACATCTGTTAAACATATCTATATAAAATGGTGCATGCATTTAGACTTTTGAAATCTTCCTGAAAGTTGCTTTTTACTACATGTTGGCTGCTTGCAAGTTTCACCTTATCTATGCCTCAAGTCATGGCCAAAATGACTATATAGATAACATCTGCCTCACACTATCTTTTTAATGTAAAGGGAGGGTACTAAGTGATGCTACATCACATGACAGTTTTCAATGAATTAAGTTGCATCTAGAGAAGGATGGAAACAGTAATAAAAGAGTATAAAGAAAGATATAGAAAAATTTACTTGAGGCCAAAAATATGGATGGGAGTTAAGCCATTATTTTCAATGGCCTAGAGCCAAAAGGCTGCATAAAACAGACTCCCAGATTGGCAGATTTATGAGCGAGTCATAAAAACTGGTGATCATAAAGTTGTTAGAGGGGAAAAAAAAAAAATTCTAAACATCGTCTCCTTTGATTAGGTTCAGGATTGGGCCAAATCTCAGAGGGAATTTTGCAGTCCTGAAAAATATTTCCATGTCATTCACACACTGTGCCGGCTTTTCTGGGAAAGATGACTGGTGGGAGATGTCATTTTGTCACACACTTCCTTTAAATGATAGTAACCGAGAGCTGAGACTTCCGGAGTGTGAATTTCAGGCCGGGCACTTTATTTCTGCTCCGTCTGCACAGGACCAGTCTACCATCATCTCTCGCAATTACCATGCAGCTGTCATGGTGTTCCTGCAGAGAAGCTCGGGCTTGCTATAGCCCACTCTCCACACAGGGGAGGGATGCTTTTAAACCAAAACTCAAGTGATGTCTTATCTCTGCTAAAATCTCATGACTGCTTCCTACTTCACTCAGTCTAAAATCTTCCCAGAGCCTTTGAGGGCTACGAGACACGAGCCTCTATTCATTCTTTGATCCCGTCCTTCTCACCCGTTTCTCCTGTCCCCCATAGCTGAAGGCTCCAGACTTACTGGCCTGCAAACATGGCCTCAAACACCCGAGCAGGTTTCCAACACTTAGATCCTTAACACTGACTGTTTTCTCCACCTTGAGCTTTTTTTTCCCCCCAGATACCTTCACTGTTCACTGTCTGACCTTCCTGGATTTATTTTTGCCCAAATTTTACCTTTTTAAAGCCATCTACTACTGTTAAAAATTGCAGTCCCCTCTAGCTCATGTCCCAAGATTTCTGCATCACTTCTTATACTGCTAGCTCATTTTATGGCACTCTCTAGCACGCTAATTCATTGATTCATTGACTCAGTTATGTTTTTTAATTGTTTTTCAGATCTCACCAGAACATACGTTCATCAAAAACAGGGAATATTTTTGTCCACGGATATATTCCAAGCGCCCCAAACAGTACCTAGCATAGTGTGCTCAAAAAATATTCAGCAAATGCTTGGTCTACCTCACTGAATCCTCACAAGAGTTCTGCAGAAGTTTCTAGCATAATTTTATTCACTATAGTTAAGAAACTTATAGTTAGATTCCTTGACTTTTCGTTGATTTAAAAATTAATGTTGTATAAAACGCACATATACTATGGTGAATTATTAATAGAATGGAGCTTTTGTGAGGACTGGATTGTAGCTTAAGAAAAACTTTGAAATGACATAGCTGGATTTTTAAAAATTTATTATTTTGCATAAATAAATTTGAGATCCCTGAAGCAAACAAACATGCAGAATTTTCTTAAAATTTTTGCTTTATAGCTAGGCATTGTGGTGGGTGCCTGTAGTCCCAGCTACTCGGGAGGCTGAGACATGAGAATGGCTTGAGCCCAAGAGTTTGAGGTTGCTGTGAGCTGTGACACCATAGCACTCTACCAAGGGTGACATAGTGAGACTCTGTCTCAATTAAAAAAAAAAATAATAAAATATATATATATATATAATAAAAACAATTTTGCTTTAAAACTCATAATACTGTGATACAAAATTTCTTTCTAAAACATTGCAATCGTTCTTCCATTTCTGTTTACATCTGAGAATTTCAATTCATCATTTCCACTAAAGGCTGCAGCCATTTGCTCCTAATTGGACATCTTGTACACTCTATCTCAATTGCAGGGCAGAGCTGCCTGAAGCTCCTCATTACAGAGGCAGAAATCTGGCAATAAACATCTTCTACAGCTTCCCTTTCTGCCAGGAAATAGAACTTTGCTCTTCTGTCTAGCTAATGGTGTTCTAAGCTCCTAATGTCTCACATTAAAAGTTCCAAAGGACTTAGGTGTCCTCACCAGAAGAAACAAAAGCAGCCACAATGTCAACCTTGAGGCTTCAGCACAGACGTTAGAATGAGGAAACTGCCTGGCTCAGCGGTCAGGCCCAGGGGGACGCAGAGGAAGCAGCTTAGCAGCTTGCATCACTCTCCTGGGACACTGTTGATGTTACCTGAACGGAGAACTTACTTTTATCCCTTTTTCCTCTTTTCTCCCCTGTTCCATTCCTCTTTGCATTTGAATGGAAGGCCAGAAGAGATCAGGGAATTCTCATCATCTGTTGTCACCAAGGGGGATCTCTCTCTCTCTCTCTCTCTGGGTATACATATAAATACCATAGAACCTCCATAGCTGACCATTTCCATACATTAACCACCTCCTTAAGGTGGCCTAATTTTCATAGACTGGACATGCACCCCATGTACGAATCAGTGCAGCAGGCCTAGTTCCTTCTGTTGACCACCTCCATATGTTGACCAGTTTGTGAAGGGTGGTCACCAGACAGAGGTTCTACTCCATAGTGTTTAAATGCATTTTCCAAAAGAAGGGACTTTTCAAGAAAAATATACCTGTCCCCTATTTCCCCATACCTTACTTCCAAGACTCTTGAGTTCTGAATGTCACCAGTGTGGTTTCAAAGAAGAGATTCTACTCCAGATAATTACTTCTTATCTATTGAGCATCGTAGTAAGGGGCCCAGGTTCTTAAGTTGTGCCCAAATCAATCTGGGTTTTGTTTTGTTTTAGTTTAAGTAAGTTGATACATGTCTAATAACTTAAAATAGTAACTGGACGGTAAGAAATACCCAGGACACATGAGCTGGCGGTAGTATCTGAAGCATCAGCAATATTGTCATTAAGGACACTTATTACTACTAAGCATTTGTTAAATCTTATTTAACCCTCTAATCGACTTCATAATGTAGATACCATTTCTTTTCACTTTTGCAGTTGAGAGAATTGAGGCTTAAATTGTTACTTAGCTTGCCCGTGGTCATTCCACATGAGGGTGACGGTCACATTGCTACAGATTCATGTTTCTATAAACCACTGGCTAGATGTGCTCTACAGGGGCATTTTGTTTGGTTCACAAATAAAAATATTTCAGAGTATGCAAAGAATTAGATTTGATCATTATGTGCCCTGCTGTCTTTAGTCATTTTTATTAAGTTACTCTGCCTTTGTTTTCAGCAAGTATTCATTGAGGGCCTCTTCTGGGCCATATCCCGAGGTGGGGAGTTAGAGCTTTGAAAACAGTAGGCAGAAGGGCTCCCTCTCATGGATCTGGCAACCTCCCTGCAGAGCATTCAGCACTTCACAGTAAGGGTCGCAAGTATTTTGCAAATAAAGACAATGCTAAATATGACCTTCCTGATGTAAAATTAAAACCTGGTGCGTCTTTGAGGTTTTCTCAACATCCTCTTAAAGCAAAAGTATAGTTGATTGCCTAAAACCTACAAGTGGGGAAGCATCTGAAACAATTTGGTCCCTAAACAGATTCTAGCATTACTTGCATAGCACTGCAAATCACCCCTCAAAAACGCCTTAGTCTAGGTTAATGCAACATCTCTGGCAATGGCATGCTGAAATATGCATTTGTGAAGGACGTTCATCACCATGTGCACAGGTAAGATAAATGGACAGGGACCCACAGAGATACTTTGTGAATTTAAGGACATAATCATTGCACAGTTATTATAAAATTATATTACTATAAGTCAATCAGGTTAGCAAAACAAATACATTTTGATGGCAGAAGAAAATGGGGAAATCGCAGGCCAAATTTGGGGGAGCAGGGCAACTGGGAATACTTGATAGAATGATCAGCCTGGACCTCATTCCCAGCTGAAGAAGTGAGAACTCTACCAGGCATGTTTTGTGTGAACTTTGTCTTTTCTCCCTTTTTGCTCCAGCATTTTATGTGAAGAGCAGCGGTGGTGACAAAAGATTCAAGTTTTAGCGTCAGGCACGGAGACTAATCACTGTAATCCTAGCACTTGGGAGGCTGAGGTGGGTAGATTGCCTGAGCTCACAGGTTTGAGATCAGCCTGAGCCAGAGCAAGACCTTGTCTCTATAAATACTTGTGTGTTGTGGCGGGTGCCTGTGGTCCTGGCTACTTGGGAGGCGGAGGCAAGAGAATCACTGGAGCCTAAGAGTTTGAGGTTGCTGTGAGCTATGAGGTTACAGCATTCTAAAGAGGGTGACCAAGTTAGACTTTGTCTCAAAAAAAAAAAAAAGTTTTATGTTTTAAATGGCATTATATCCAGATTAACATCACCCATCACATCATTTAGGGTTTTCCATAGAGAAATGGAACCAACAGAACCAACAGACATATATCCATAGACACCGCCTATATATCAATGTTATAGATTCAGATACGTGTGATAATGATACAGATTATATAGACAGAGTTATAAGAGGAAATTTATTATAGAAATTGGCTCATATGGTGATGGAGCTTCTGAAATCCCATGGTCTGCTGGAGAACCAGGAAAGCTTGTGGCATAATTCAGTCTGAGAAGGAAGGCTTGATAATCAGGGTCAGAGAGCGTAAGTCCCAGTCCCAGTTCATCAGAAAGTCCCAAGTCCTGAAAACCAGGAGCTGTAATGTCCAGGGGCAGAATAAGAAGCATGTTCCAGTGGAAGCAGAGAGTACGTTCACCCCTCCTCCTCCTTTTTATTTGATTCAAGCCTGAAAAGGCCCACTGATTGGGGGCCATCAACTCTGCCCAGCTCACCGATTCAAATGCTCATTTGGGGAAGACAGTCTTCCATACATACCCAGAAATGTTTACCAGCTATCTGGGCATTCCTTTGGCCAGTCAAGTCGACATGTACAATTCACCATCATACCCATCATGACTATTGAATGGAGTTTGTGGGTTCCTTTGTTGGGGGCCACCTGCTTTTCACTGACAGAACAACAGGGAAGGATGCTGAGGAGTAAATCAGGTAGGTGAACTGGAAAGGTTCTGTTTCTCCAGATGCCCTCTTCCCCATCACCCGCACTGCTGTGCCCCAAGAGGACGACTCTTGTAGCCTTCACCACCCAGTCTTCTTTGCTCGCTGACTTCTAGAGGTGCTCAGCCCATGAGAGCATCCCTTGGTGGGAAGACCATGAAAACAGTTATTCATTCTCTTGGTTTTCTCCCTACCAAGCTGTGATTTAGCATGCCTGGTTTCCCCTTCTAAAAGCCAGAACTCCTGTCAGCTGGGTTCGCTTTGATTTTTTTTCATAACCACTACTTCATCTTGTTCCTTTAAACCTGGGCTGCTAACAGCATTCTACCCATGCATGTCTCTTAACTCTCCCATATGTCTCTTTAAATGTTGCTTTCTTTTTAAAAACTCATCTTGCCCCAGTGCAGTGGCCCATGGCTGTAATCCTAGCACTCTGGGAAACTGAGGCAGGTAGATTGCTTGAGCTCAGGAGTTCCAGTCCAAACTTAGAAAGAGCAAAACCCCGTCTCTGCTAAAAACTGAAAATATTACCTGGGAATTGTGATGGGCACCTGTAGTCCCACATACCTAGGAGCCTGAGGAAAGAAGATCACTTGAGCCCAAGAGTTTGAAGTAGCTGTGAACTATGATGCCATGGCACACTACCCAGGGTGACAGAGTTATACTCTGCCTTAAAAAAAAAAAAAAAAAAAAAAAAAAAAATCTCAATTTCCCCATTTATTTTCTGCCTTGACCCTGAAATAATCATTCCCTATTACAAGTAGAAAATATTAGCTTTTCCTGATAGTGGCCCCTCCCCGATAATAGCTAATTGAGCAAATGCACTCTGCCCTTTGTGTGTTTTCTCCCTGCGTGCTGCCCTGTGTACGTTTCCTCATTTTACCCTCACAATGGCTAATGAAAAATGGTTGATTAGTCTCCCCGTTTTCCAACTGAATAAACAGAAGCAATTTAGATTATCTGTCCAAAGTTACTCACAAAGTTAGGAGCAACAAGTTGAACCCAAGAAGTTTTATGCTAAATATGCTAGATTATGGTCTGCAGAAGTCTTTATGTTGGGAGTCTTTATGTTTTTATGTTCTAAAAACAAAACAGAGAAAATTCAAGAACTAGAGCCAGAAAATGGTAATTTGAAAGAACCGGAAAGCCACAGGAAGCTAAATTCATAAGACAAATGATCCAAGGCCATATATATAAATGTGTTTTCACGAGTAAGCCAAAAGGTCCTCCGGTGTTAAGTACGACTGACACAAAGATTGAAAACAATCTTTCATTTTGGAGCTGAAAGATTGTTTACAAAAGATCAATTTCCAAAAAGGGAGTTTCAAATTATGCCAGGATTAAAATCTTATTGGAGTGGCATCTTCACTTTCTTTTTCTGCTTTAAAAATATCCTCTTAAGTTCCTCCGAGTGTTTCCTCTCTCTGTCTGATGGGATTAAAAGAAAATTGAGAAGGAAATAGAAATGTTATCAAATTTAACTCAAATTCAAGTCATCATTTTTTCTTCTCTTTTTGGTCACATATTGTAAAAGAAAATGTATTTTGCTCCATTTCGCATTTGAGAAATGGAAGCACGCTGATAAAATATCAGGGCTCTTAAAATAAGGTACAATAATATCAGAATCTCCAAGGAAATAAAACTTTGTCTGCAACAAGAATTAAGAAGAAAAAAACTCTGTTTCTTTCCTGTTAAAATACTTTGAGTTATTTCCAAATGATATTGCTATAATCATTTCAGTGTAATAAGCATAAATAAATCTGGTTTAGATTTTTGAAAAAAAATTATTTAGTGCTTTAGGAAAATTTCAGTTTGGATTCTCATTGCTACAAGCAAAACAATAGATCTAAATGTGATTAAAAGAAATAAGCTCTTAAATTGCTTGCTGAATGTTACGGGAAATTTAAAAATATTTTTCTTGTGTATACAGTAAATGGTTATTTAAATAATTTTCATGTTTTAAAAATTTATATTATATATTTCTTATATTAGCTAATAAATAGAATGATAATCATAAATTTATTCTGTAGTTTAATATTGACTTTTTAAATTTGTATGTTACCTTGTATAAACTGAGAAATAGTATAGGGTCTATTATATTTCTCTCTTTTGTAAAAACTTCCAGTTAAGTCAGCTTATTAAGATTTTCTCTCTAGTTTCTGATACAATTCTCTCTCTCAGAATGGTTTTGTAATCTTTGGAAGCAACTGACATAAAATAACTCAAGCCAGCTTAAGAAAAAACATTTAATCATGTTTGTGAAATATTAATAATTCAATGGTAAGGGTAATGTTGAACCTTAGCAAAGTACATGTCCGAGAAATAGCTCAAAGTTCTATACCTGGCATCTGCTTCTTTTCCTAAAAAAGCCTTGCCTGCTAACCCAGGTTTGCTTTTCTGATCTTCTAATTCCTTACTTGTTATAATTCTAGCTCTCAGTACCAATTCTAGCTCCTAGTTGCAATTCCAAGTTCCATTCAGAGAAAAGTGGACTGACCCAGGTTTGGTCAAGAGGTTGCAAACAGTCCACCATGACAGGCCATATAGTACAGAACCATCAACGAGAGGTCACTTCTTCTGAAAAAGGGAAGATTTAACAGAGAAAAAACGAATTTTGGAGTGACCAGTGAAGACACTCAAATCATTATTCCCCTCCAGTTCATTTATGTTTTCTGAGTTCAACCAAGAACTGTTTATTTTGTGTCCTGTTTTAAATATGTTTAGCTGCTTACCACATAACCTTGCTTTTGAAAATACATGGACTATAAACCTATTTAAGGCAAAGGTCAGATTGGGTGCATCTCAGTTTTGAAGCTGGGAAATTTGAAGGCAAGATCAAAAGTGGGAGACAGTGAGGATGTGAACGTGATTTGACTGCTGTCAACTTAATTCTCTCTCCTTAAACCACTATCTTCTTCATTCTCCTTATCCCTAATCACACATCCCTGAATATTAAATTATATCCCCTTATAAAATGCTATATTTTATACTACAGAATATTCCAAGAATATAAAAAAGTAGAAGCGGATTAAAAAAAACAAAACAAAAAAGCTGCCCATAACCTCCCTTCAAAACAAGCATTCTGGCCTTCCCCATCTTCCCTCCAGGGGAGCACTTAATGATGCTCAGAATAATCAACGCAGAAGGTTCTCGCTTGAGTCTGAAGCTCTCTAACTGAGCCAAACTAGTTCCAGACAAGTTCCTGACCTGTATTCATTTCTCTTCAGGGTTCCCTTTCATTTTTGGTCATAGCTATAGGATCAGTCTCTTCTATTTTCTCTGCAGATTTTTGTTCATCATCTTTTTTAAACGTCGTTTGATTTCATATATATATATATATATATATATATATATATATATATTTTTTTTTTTTTTTTTTTTTTTTTTTGGTAGTTGGGTTCCAGCCCTAAATGTGGCGTCCCCCTTGAGACAATTCAGTTCTCTAAAAGAGAGTCAGAGGATATTGACATTTTCTATTTTATTCTAATCTTTAATTTCCAAGTCGTTCTGATATTCTGTTTTTATTTCTTTTCCTGTAATTTGGGCTGAGATTTTCAATTTTGTGCTTGGTTGCCCTAATCAGATTCTGTGCATGCCCTTTCTGTTTCTACATGGGGATAACTCAACCATAAGCCCCAGCACCACTCTCCAAATCTTCCACAAACAATTCACTTATAGGAAGGGGCGAAGGGGAGATTTTACTCAGTATTTTTTATGGCCACAGGAGGAGAGGACTTCCACTGTCCTTCTCAACTTCAAACGCTGCACATTTCGCATCACTTTTTTTTTCCTCTTTGCCATTCACAAGCCCTTTTTGTCTGTCACTCTCACCTCCGGCAATACCCAGGTTATCTGTCCCTCTTTTCCCAGCAATTGTCCCGATCTTTAATCTCTTTCTCCTTTCCTGTTCAGAGCAATTGAATTAGGTTTCTTGTAAACATACTTTCCCAGAACACAACCCTTCAGTCACTGTTACTTGGTAATCATGCACTTAAAAATATATATAGCATACATGGCTTTCAGAAACACTATTTCAGGGGCTGATCAATATAAATCACAATGATTTCTTATCATTTGCTTAAATCCCCTCCGACCTCATGTTTAAAATGATTTCCTTTTTTCACGATGATGACAGTGAAATAAACATATTTTGCATGAAGCTTTCTCAGTCGTTTTTGATTTATTTTTATTTATTTATTTATTTTGCATTCATTATCAACAGTTTATGTGCTGGATCAAAGCTATGAAGTCTTTTATTGAAAAAAATTCTAAAACTATTTCACCAACTTTGGGTTTTATCAGTACAGCGTGAGAGCTCCTATTTTGCTATACCTTAGTTACATTGGGTGCTACTAGTTTTCAAAAAGATGTTGGACAATAAATTAAAATGGGTTTTTCAAATTTGCACACCTGTTTTTAACAGGTCATATCAGATAATGTTTTACTAACTCTCTCTGAATGTATAAGTTTTATCATTTTACATTTTTGTTTTGAATAAACTGTGAGTGATTGAAGCGCACTGTGCCGATGTTCTAACCACCAAATGTCTGTTGTTTAACTCATAACATGGATTTGTCATTCACGGGAAGCCACTTGGGTGCTTTCTTGAATACCTTTTCCTGAGCAGGAGCACAGAACAGGCCGTCTCCAACTTGTAACCCTGTCACCTGAAGCACATGGCTTTTGGGTTGCTATGTCAGGAGGAGAGAGAGCTCCATGCCTGCTTTTCACTGTCTCAGCCTGGAAGAAACACACTTCTCTTAACTCTTTTTTTATTTTTATTTTTTAAATTAAATCATAGCTGTGTACATTAATGCAATCATGGGGTACAATGTGGTGGTTTTATATACAATTTGCAATATTTTCATTGAACTGGTTAACATGGTCTTCATGGCATTTTCTTAGTTATTGTGTTCAGACATTTATATTCTGCATTTAGTAAGTTTCACCTGTACCCTTCTAAGATACACTCTAGATGTGGTGGCACCAATTACCCTCCCTCCACTCATCCTCCCCCCTCCCCTCTCCCCCCTTGCCCCTTTACCCATATTCTTCTTCTTCTTAGTAAAGTATCTCAAGAATGGAAGAAAAAGTACTCAGCCAAGGTACTCAGCCCTACTATGAAACTAATTTATAGCTATGAAAGCTATAAACCTCTTAACTCTTACAATCCATTGATGAGAGCTAATCACAGGGCTCCTAAAGGCAAGAGCAGTGAGAGAGCCCCACTGGGTGCTCCTGCACACAGCAATTCCTACAACCCACATTTTCTTCATTATCTCTTTATAAGCAACTTAAGCTGGACAAACTCCTTGCACAATAACATCATGTATGACCCTCCTTTAATACAGAATTTTTATTTTATTTTATTTTACCTTATTTTTGAGACAGAGTCTCACTATGTCACCCTCAGTAGAGTGCGGTGACATCACAGCTCACAGCAACCTCAAACACTTGGGCTTCAGCAATTCTCTTGCCTCAGCCTCCCAAGTAGCTGGACTACAGGTGCCTGCCACAATGCTCAGTTATTTTTTTGTTGCATTTGTCATGGTTGTTTACCAGGCCCAGGCTGAATTCGAACTTGCCAGCCTCAGTGTATGTGGCTGGTGCTGTAACCACTGTACAGTGCTGTTACCACTACGGGACCTGAGCCTCATACAGAATTTTTTTAAGTTTGCTCTTTGTCTTTTAATTTATATTCTCTTCCGAGATAGCCCAGAAAAGCTTTATATTATAAGCACTGAAAATGCTTGGGAAGAATCAAAGAGTGTCATCACATTATTTGTTTAAAAAAAAAAAAAAAAGGTCAGAAAAATGCATGTCAATCTCTGAGCAATTGTTTCTTTAAAGAACTCTTCATCGGATGAGCCCTGAAGTGGTGGGGGGAGCATCTTATCAAGCAGTTCTTGACTTAGGGAGCGTGAAGGGAGGAAGAGAAGTGCAAAAATACCAACACTGTTTAATCAACCTGTTTACTTGAAATTCTGTTGCTTATTATGTATTTATTTATCTTTCTGGTGGTTCTAAAACTTGCCTTGATTTCATTGTGGTTACGATTTTTTTTTTTTTTTTCCAGAAGATCATTTAGATTCTGTCTTCATGGAAGAAGAGCACCCACACGAGTGAATTAGAATATAAGCTAAATTCAGCTTTGCTCAAATGTGCCTCCACCCAGCGTCTCTTCTCTGCTCCCCATCCCCCATTCCTCCCACACCCCTAGGAAGAAAGGAAGACAGTAGGAATTTATGAATGCTTACAACGGAAGTGTGCTATGGAATCTTTGTTGACTTCCTTGATGGCTGTCCTAACCACTAATCACATGAGGGTTGCATTCAAACCCGAACGTTTAGTAAATCTCCTTACTAGCCCTGACTCTGTGCGCAGTCTCCCCATTCTTTCTCTCCTAGCTCCTTGCAACAAACATTTCATTAATTCTAACATGTGTCATCTCCCTGCAAGATTCATTATGTAGGTCAAAATCACATGCCACATTTTAATGAAAACAGCAATTGACATTTAGCCCAATCCATTCATTCTGCGTTATTTGCTTGCAGATTTTTGACCCAGAATTTTGAAATTAATTTGAATTTTGTTTGAACTCTTTTTGTTTCTGAAATTGCCTCCCTGTATTTCCTCATGTAATCTTTCCCTTGATTTCCATTACCTCTGCAGTTTCATTTGCTTTTCATTTTCATTTTTATTGGATTTTATGCTGAGTTAGAGTAACCATGGATGAAACATGTCTACCCTGCTTTCAAATGCAGCTCATCGCTGACTCAGTTTTGCTAAGGAATGATTATTAAGCAAGAAAACTGATTAAAATCAGAGTTGTCACCTACTAGTAGGAGGTGTAGGATGGAAGATGACAGTTGCCCTAATAAAATAGAATTTATTAAGTAGCTGAGTATTATAGAAATCTGTTCCCCTGAAACATGCTATGGGCATTAACATTAAAAGAAAAATAAATGCCTGATGTTATTGTAACTGATGAAAATCAAAGCTAGTTTTTAAAGGCTTAACAAGACAAACAGGAGTGGAAAGGAAGGAATGCCAAATATATTCATTAAATTTGCAGAAATGGCACCCTTAGCCTATAAAGTGAGTTATGGATGAGTATGCGTAAGTAGGAGTGGTTTTGTTTTAAATTTCTTTTTTTCTAAGAGGTGAAGAACTGCTGAAGAACTTAACAGATCAGGTGATCCTCAGTATCATAAATACAGTAGTATTAGGTAAAGTGTTTATTGTGGAAATCATCATCTAGAGTAAGTATGACCTTTGTCTAAATCGGATTACACAGTTCTGAAAAGATAGGCAAAGACTTCCTGGAAGTTTATGAAAAGCATTTAACGTGGATTAGTTTTAGGAAGCTCCTTAAGATCTAGAATCCTAGAAGGAAGACTAAGAATGCTGAAGTCTGTAAACTTGCCAAATTCCTAAGTGTTTTTTCGCTCCTTGGTGGTAGAGGGAAGAGAGTTTTGTTCACAAACATATGGCCAAAGTTGATAAGATCTAATTATATGTTTGCAGCTGTTTCAGATCTGTAAATATCTGAAGTTGGTCAACATTATCGACGCATGACAAAGGCAGTATAAATAAAGGAAATTAGCTAAAAATTGAAACAACAACAACAATCCCTTTTGAAGGGAGGAAATTAGGGGCTGAGTTTTCTAAGTGTGACTTAAACAGGATAAAGATCAGAACAACAACAACTGTTCCACATACATAAAAAGTTTGCACCTTATTAACAAGAGCGCTGAAACCAATTTGTGTGTGTCTGAGGACCTCTGACAAAAATCCTCAACACTTAGAATACAACTTTAACAAATATGCTTTATCACTATTATTAAAGGACCATTTTGGTCATTTACATAACTGCTAAAAATACAATTAAAGGTTTGTAACAGACTCTTATCAAGTAGTTTTACAAATAATGTAAAACAGATATTTACAATCTGTCCTCTAAAAGACTGTATTCAACATTAATTAAAAGTGGCCCAGATATACATGAGTGATTGTTTCATGTGTAGAATTATCTATTTTTAAAAAATTAATCATGATAAAAATGTATAAAGTTACCATTAAGGAGCAACTTGTGTGTTTAAGTACACGACTATGGCTGGGAAAAGTGGACTGAATGATGGATGCTATGGACAAATATTACCATAAATTTTAAACAGAAAAACTAAACAGTTAAAATTATAAATAAAAAATGTTTGAAGGAATACAATAACCTACATTTTCAATTTTTTTCTTCTCTATATCTATTACCAAAATCTGTTTTCATGTTTGAAACAAAATAAATATTCAACATTTTTTATTAAATAAAGGTGAATAATCTTATAGGATCAAAATGATCACCGTTGTAAGCACAATGTCTGTTTTTCATCTTATGTATGTAAACATACAGGTGTCTGTATGCTTGTACACACACACACACACCCTCTTCCTTTTAGTGCCACAGTACAAGGTGCAGCAGCTTTTTTATTTATGTTAGAGGGAGAGAAGGTGTATTCTGGCGTGATTCAGACAATTGGATTGGTGAGAGAGAAGTCCTCAAGTATTTGTGGGTTCACCCTCTACAGACTCACTCTGCACGCTAACGAGGTCCGATTGGCTTGTCGTTGTCTCTATCTATAATTGGCTAGTGTGATGTTCTGCAGAATATCGGGATGACCTAAGTCACTAAGGGTTGTACCACAGACAACAGAATCATAATGATGCAGAAAAATGCATTTGTCAAAATTTCTGATTTGGACAAGTGTGAGTCCTATTAAAAGAAAAACTTCAAATTAAATTTAACAGCATTTAATAGAGCAAAATCAAAAAATGATTTAAGATTGAGTCTGTTCACACAGACAGGTAATGGATCACTAAGTACAGAGAAACATTTAGACCAAGCTTGAAATACGTGATGAGGCACCTTTAGGCTAAGTTAATTTAACAATTGTGATCAGTCTCTGAATTTTGTGAGGTTGACCAAAACATTAAGCATGAATGTCACTCTGGCACCATCATTAATAGACTTTGTTGATTTCAAATCCCTTGTAAGATGAAAACAAAGAAACAGAACAATTTTTTTTGTTTTTTTTTTAGAGACAGAGTCTCACTTGATCATCTTCGGTAGAAAGCTGTGGCATCACAGCTCACAGCAACCTCCAGCTCTTGGACTTAGGCAATTCTCTCACCTCAGCCTCCTGAGTAGCTGGGACTATAGGCACTCACCATAATGCCTGGCTATTTTCTTGTTGTAGTTTGGCTGGGGCCGGGTTTGAACCCGCCATGCTCGGTATATAGGGCCAGCGCCCTACTCACTGAGCTACATGTGCCACCCGAAACAGAACAATTTTTTTTAAAAAAGATAAATCAAATTCAGATTACTTCAGGTTACTTTTTTTGTAAGGGTTAGCACAAAGGGAACTTCCTTATTATGCTGTAATTTCCTGATTTCAGGGGGCAAAAAACCACCTGGTCTGTTTCGGGGTCTATTTGCTTCCTTAAAGTTTTAGTTTGACAAAATCACATTTAGCATGAGCAAGTCCATTTTAGTTTGGCTGGTCTCTTAGGGCCTGAGAGCAAGCCAAAACAATGACCTCTCAAAACTTTGTTAAACCAATTTCCCCATTTTGGTCATTCTCACGTAGGTGAGGGCATGGCTAAAACTTAGAGCTTTAACTGTACTTCCACTGTCCATCATTCTGGGTTTCCAACCTTAAAGTATCATTCATAGATTGTGGTGTCTGATCATGAATTTCTGTTCATGCTAACTCAATCCACCTATAGCTATAAATGGATTTTTTACTTGGTAAATTACAATAGTTCTTCATAACCATACGTAAGTGATTTTGTGTCTGCAAGGGCTATGTTTGTGAATTGAATTGGAATATAATAGGGACTCATAAGCCTGTTTTACTTATATCTTTATCTTTGAAGATAGTGTTAATATTGCTTCCAGTATACTATCTTGGCTGAGGAGGAAAAACAGTTTCAGAAATTTCCATTCAGTATTTTCGATCGTAATGAACCTTATTCTTTAGGTTTATGATTCTATCAGCACTTAAACATGTTCATGTTAAATATGAACTTGAGGACAGGGAAAGTAACCACAGGATGATCCTGCTGCCCTGCGTGATCCAAGGATCCGCTGATGAATACAGAAAAACGGACCTTTTCTCTGGCCTCTATAAGCTTTCCCTATAACAAGGACTGCAATGGGATTTTGAGTATTCCAATACTAAGGTTGGGACCAAACGTGCCTCAGGAAATCTCAAATGTTACTTCCTAATGTGTTCAGGGTCATTGAACTCACTTGACCTAGAAACATTTCAGTGACCTATTTATCTATTGCTAATTTTTTTCCAGTTACTTGATTTGTCATTGACTGTCCATCTATCTTGCTGTGGAACATCGTGATTTATTAGTCACCGTGATAGATGCCAGGGGTCAAGGTGGCCTATCCCTCTGTTCTCACTGCCATTGTATAAATTACAGTCATGTTGCCTCTATTAGAAGTGGAGGAAAGATTGTAACCATTTCCTTCTTTCACTTCTGGAAAGAGGCCATTCCTACAAGCTTATTAAAGATACCAGATATCACTTATTTGCAAATACTCCAGTGCCTCAGTAGAGGAAATGTCCTCTGATCTCTCCCAGGGGAGCTAGTCAGGAACTGGAGTCTCTCCTTTCACACAGTAAATATATTTTAACTTTTGTAATTCCCTGAGCTTTTCTACCCTCTCTTCTGCCAAACCATGGTAGCATTTTTGTCTGTTTACCTTTGACCTTTCTAATGTCCTAGTTTCAAGGAGATATTCTAGCAACTAGTTAATATTGTCCCCCTCCCCCAGGCATATTTTCCAAAATGTTAAACTGAAAGTCTCAGGAGAATCCCTCAATGTTAATGTTATATCATATCCAGTCTTTTCTGCGAATGTCTCAATCCAGCATCTTTAAGGTCCATTCCCCTTCATGTTCCTTTGCACCCTCAGGTGAGCACCTGTTAGCCGGGTCCTGTGGTCCCTCTGCTGTGTGGGTTTCCACCTTGGGCAGGGATTGTATTTTCTTTCTCACCCTATGCTAAGATCTTATTCTAATTATTGGAGACAATGAACAGAGGTAGGAATAATCTTCATGGAAGACAATCCATGACCTTACAAGAAACCTACTTCAGGTGTGGTCTTTGCATTGCTCCTGGCAAATGGATGCTGCTCTGTTTCATAACTAGGAGAGTTCAGATGGATCTCAGGGTTCATGTTTTTTCCTTCTTCTATAACCTAATGTCCTCATTCTGGGTTTCAGAGCCGTGTTGTTTTCCTAATGCAGATGTGACCTTGACACAGATGATTTGATGAGTCTGTGCTTTTAGTCTTCTTGCAGTAGTTCTGTTGTCCTCACAATTAAGTCCTAGAGCTGATTTTGTTTCAAAATCACAATCAACCCTAAAAAAGCATCAACGTCTTCATGATGCTCAAGTCCATTATTTATTGTACAACCGGAGCCTTTAGTCTCCAAGTATACTTCATATTAATTTCTTTGTAATGTCCCATCCCGCACCTCAATAAAAACAGTGGCATTCAGCTGTAATTTAAGTTATAAACCTTCAGGCAATTTAGAAGTTATCCTAGATCCAGTTTAATCCCATGAGTCCTTAAGGCAGAGAACCTCTTCCAACTCTGGTAAGAATGAGACTTAATGGTGGAGGGAGGGTCAGAAAAGTGTGACATGGGAAGGAATTTTCCTTGATTGTTTTCATGATGAGAAAAAGGAGCTGTGAGCCAAGGAACACAGTGGCTTCTAAAAGCTTGGAATGCAAAACATGTGTACCCCCTAATATTCTGAAATGCATTTTACAAAAACAAAGCTAGTAATGGCCCTCAAGTTATAGCCATCAAGAAAATGGGACCTCTGTCTTATACCTGCAAGAAATTGAAATTTGCCATCAACTCAAACAAATAAGAAAATGGGCCTTTTCCTAGACTAGACCCCAGGGAGAAATACAGTCTTTGCAATACCTTGATATTAACCTGGTGAGCTCTCTGTTGGACTTTGACCTATAGAACCTTAAAATAATTCAGATAGCTTAAGCTACCAAATTTGTAGTAATTTTTTCAAGCAGGAAACAAATGTACAACTCCAGGGGAGAGTCTTTATATTATAACAATACATCTAGCAGGATATTCTATTCTATTCATCACTAATGATGGGGTCTATATTGTCCTGTCATCAATAATGGCTTCCAGCAATTCCAGGATCTTATCTTGAGCATCTGCTCTCTGGGATGACTCCTGCTAAGGACTGGCAACCTTAGATTCCTTCCAAAGCAGAATCCAGTCCCAGAACTTATGTCATGCAATTCACATAGAAAGTGAGCCCAGGGAGCAGGAATGAGAAACCAGAAAGAGTGGAACAAGTATTTTAAGAATCCAGAAACAAATTGTCCACTGCTATGGGCCTCTGGGCCTCAATCCTAATGACACCTTCTGAGAAGGTGAATAAAGAATTTTTCATCTGAAGGATGAAAGTTAGACACATTGGCACATCAAATCCAATACTGAAATGAAAAGGTTTTCCCCAAGGGGTGTTAACACCCCTGCACTTCCAGATTGCACTGGTGTCAATCACAACTGGATTCCTGAAAATGTTCTATCCTACAGTAGCAAAGAAATCCCAAGGGTGAAGAGAAATTGTCAAAATAAAACCAGTCTGGCTGTGTCCAACTATAATAAATACAGACAGGCTAAAATGTGTCCACCTTACCAGCTGCAGTCTTCACCTACAGACTACACAAGTTGAGACAGCTTCAGTGATTAAAAGCCCAAAAAAGAGAAGACAGGTGGTATATTAAGTATGATGGTGAAGGGTTGAAAGTTAGAGATGTTGGTTAAAAAGTAAAGGGGACACCCATGTATACGTGTTATCAATATCAAGATCTCCAAAGTGATAAAGTCATAGCTCCAGGGTGTGACTGACTTTTCCATAGCCAGTGGAAATAACTTCAGTGCAAAAATAAAATGTATTCATGCACATAGCTGGGCATTCTAAGAGTGAAGTTCAAGCTTCAGGTATGGCTGGGTTTAGATTCAAGTTCATCAAGGGTTCCCCTTTCAAACATGGGTTTTCTCTGCACTATTCAGACAGAGGCAAATGCAGCCCAGCCAAGGCAGGGTCATGCCCTATGTGCTTTGCAGCTACGGTGGAAAGGAAGCATAACTTTCACAACAGTTCTGACAAAAGATTCATGCCTGATTTTCACTGAGATGCTTGTGTCTCCTATCTCTCCTTTGCCCTGTTGTTGTAGATTATAATACATAAAATACTGGTTAGTTATGTTTGGAAAAATTGTGTCCTAATGAAATTTTGGAGTGGGAAGAATGGCATAGCCTAGTCCCACCTAATTGCATGGGCTAAGAATTGGAGAATAGACATGTCATCCAAAGTTGGGAGGAACAATTCTCAGCAGCTGAAAAGTCTACATCTCTCCTCCCTCACAAATGATGGGAATATTATTTACACAAGAAAGGAGTCAGAGTCAAAAGAAGTTTTAGAGTTGGATGGCCTGGCGATTTAAACTGGTAAAGTCAAGGATGGGGAATGCTGAAATTATCAAGGAGATAAAAGTGAGGCCATGCAGATTTATACGGATGAAATATGAGCTGGATTTGGAGTAGAAGGAGCATAAGCAGGCATTTTATTAACTGAGCTAACCCAGCCACAAGAAAAGGGTTCATAAGGGAAGATTTAGACAAATAGCTCCTGTTATAAAAAGGCTTTATATAATTATTAATTGAATTCTCTTAAATAGTCACCTAAATTTATGGGTTGAATAATGAGTTGGCCTGCATGCTCTCATTTAATTATTAACCATAAACAAAATGAACACCCAGTAAAACAAATGTGTTAGAATACCCGCTGCCCTCTACTAGCGGCAGAGGGTCACAGGCCAGAAGATGGAGCTCCCATGTGCATGCTAATATATTGGAGAACACAGAATATTAACTATTCAAATACCATTTGAGATAAATGCTATGGAGAAAAATAAAGCAGCCTACGGGGAAGGGGGATGGTAGAAAGGCAAGTGTGTGTTATCCATCAGTGAAGAATCAGAGAAGGTGTCACTGCCAAGGGTCCATTTAAATGCTGAGCAGATAGAGTTTGTGAGATAAATCCATCAACAGATGATATGCAAATATTTACATATGTATACATCCGCATACCTATAGACATATACATGCAGATATCTATGTATCTTTAGGGAAAGGACAAATACATCTGAATGTTGTATTTTAAAAAGCTCTATAAATCATATTAGGTTTTATTGTGTCCCTAGAATTTTACCAATTGAACATTTTCAAGGTCTAAAGAAATGTCCATATATTCTATGAAGTAAACATCTAAACAGTGTTCTCTGATTAAAATGTAATACGCCTAGAAATGAAAAACAAATAACTTACAACGTCTCTTCAAACTTTTAGAAATTAGAGAACACTTATAAATAATTCTTGGATGACTGAGAAAATTAAAGCTGCCATTCCAGTCTGTTTAGTAATTAGGCACAGTTAGAACATTGTGGGCTATAACTAAGGTTAAAATTTACAGCAACTTCAAGCATTATTATGAATCAAAAAATAAAAATAGATCAAAAATTTTTATTTTTTATAACCCAAACCCACATTTTATTTAGATTGAAATAAACTATATGAAATTGATTTTCTTCACCAAAAACAATAGTGATATTTTCCATATTATTGCTAAGTAAACCACAAAACACTTTTTTCTGTAGCTTTTCCTGAAGAGTCTAGAAAGAAAACAGCAAGAAGGAAAGAGAGGAATCTAGGAAGAAGAAATTCATGACTACAAAATCAGAAATTAACAGCTTGGTAAGGAAATCCCTTATATGTTTACCTTAAATATACCAGTAATATCTATATATAACATCAAAGCATAAAATTGTAGTAACGAGATGGCAATAAATGTACCTGTAAAAATATTTTTTAAAATGTCTGAGGGACTATCTATAACTTCATTTGAAAATGTGATTGCACAGGATTACTGTGCTGAAAGATGTAAATGACATAATTGTGTCATTAAATATATTCAACAATATTAAGCATGAAAAATGAGAAAGTAATGGAAAAAAAAATCAATGAAGGAAAGAGAGGCAGATATTAGATAAATTTTCTTTTTTTTTTTTTTTTAAATTTCAGTACCTGAAATTTATTGGTAATTTTCACCTATTCTTTACATAAATCTTTTTTTTTTTATTATAGATAAAAATATGCACCCTAGATGTGGCTCGACCCATTACCCTCCCTCCACCCAAACCCGATAAATTTTCTTTAAAGGAACTAGCCTCGTATTAATTTATAATGAAGTCGCATGAAAACCAGAGAATAGATTATCCGTAAACTATTTAAAACCCCCCACAGTGTGGGAGCCAAAAAATATTTTCACAATTATTTTAATGTTACCCACTTCAGAGAACCCCTTCAAGTTGTTTTATCTCCTTTCCATGTTCCTTTTTCTCTGAATTATCATAACCACCTGTGCCCACATAAAGAACACAAGGTCACATTGAGGCAGTTTAACATATGTGGTTGGACAATTAAGTTCTGGAACCATTGTAGAAAAAGTGCTACCTTTTGTTGCTGGATATCTTTGCAGTCATCTTGGAAGTATTCCCCTTGGGAAGCTGTGCACCTGTGCTGATGCCGGCGCCTAGTCCACCCTTCAATTTTGGAACCTTTTGTGGAATGGCCATCAGAGCTGTCATTGTACAGAGTCTGACAATTAAGTTCATGAACTGATCCTAGAGGATGTGCCAAAGGAAGGGGGAGTCATCACCAAAACCCAAGCTGAGAGGGAATAAGTTGAGGTCTTCTATAGATGGACACAGCCAACCTGTGGCAACCCGGAAGGAAGAAAGCAGGGGAAATAGACACCCGGACACTCCTCACATCCTAAGGGTGCTTCCTCTGGGTCAAATCCAATCAAGGGCCAGAGGGCAAAAAATCCATCAAGGCTGTGTACATGGGTGTGTCTCTGAGTCACACAGCAAGTTTAGTGAATGATAGATATGGAAGAATACAGTATCCCGCTCTCCACAAAAAAATTTTTGAAGATTTTATGTTTTTCACAAGAGATGGGACCTGCTACAACTGGTATCTTCTGGAATACACTATGAATCTTTTTCTGATTTAGTGAAAACTCAATTAACATAAAAAAAGTTATATAACATATTCATATTTCATAACTTGGTGGAAAGACTACCACGCCCTCTTGTATCCTGATTATGTGAAATAGTTACGAGCCAGCTTATACATTTTTAGGTATCATTCCTTAGACACACCCCTCCCCACCCCTTTCATATCAAGCTTATTTCTAACATTTAAAGGGCCTAGAACAAGAGAAGAGGCCCACATATATGACAAATATCTAAAAGTTACATATCAAGTTATCAAAATATTAAATAAAATCTGTTCTGACCCCTACTCTCAACAAATATATCTTCATAATTACAAAACTGAAAGATGTGCTCAAAGATTTATCTTTTATATGACTGAAAGTTGGCCAAACACCAAAGATTAGTGAATTTACTCATTACTGTGCACTCCCGGTGTTCTGTTCATAGGACGGCAATCTTTGAATGAGTAATAAAATGAAGATATACATGAATCATAAATAATTACATGTTTTATTGTCTTCAATCTAGTAAAATCAGTTGTTATATTTATATAATCACCTAACTGATAGACTATTGGTAGATCTGATTTAAAATTAACTATAGATGTAGTGATACTGCACACAATTACATTTTATTATTTTAATTAAAGTAAGTGCTTTCATGATTTAACAACTAGTTTATTTTATTTATTAAATAAAAAGGTAAAGATTTTTCTACCTTTTAAATTTTTTTTTTATTAAATCGTAACTGTGTACATTAATGCATTTGTAGGATACAATGTGCTGATTTTATATACAATTTGGAATGCTTACATCAAAGTGGTTAACATAGCCTTTATCTCACTTACTTAATTGTTGCGTTAAGACATTTTATACTTTACTCTTAATAGATTTGACGCAAACCCTTAAAATATGCACCATAGGTGAGATCCCACCTATTACCCTCTCTCCTTAACAACTATTTTAATAATAACTATATCTGTATTGGTATTACCAAAATGCATTTTATGTAAAGTTGTTTCATATATATATATATATATTTTTTTTTTTATTAAGTCATAAACATGTAGATAAGTGGTTCTCAACCTTACTAGCACTTACAACCCTTTAATACAGTTCCTGTGGGTTGTGAGCCACAGGTTGAGAACATGTGTACGTAGATCATGTGTACATTAATGCATTTATGGGGTACAGCGTGCTGATTTTAAATACAATTTGGAATGCTTACATCAAACTACTTAATACAGCCTTCACCTCATTTACTTAATTATTGTGTTAAGACATTTATACTCTATGCTTAATAGATTTAACATGTACCCTTGCAATATGCACCACAGGTGTGGTCTCACCGTTTACCCTCCATCCGTCAAACCTCTCCACTCCCCTCCCATCCCCCTCCTATTTCCTCATTCATCCTAGGCTATAGTTGTGATTTACCTTTCATATGAAAGTGTGAGTGATTATACATTGGTTTCATAATAATACTGAACACATTGGACACTTTTTCTTCCATTCTTGAGATACTTTGCTAAGTAGAATAGGTTCCAGTTCCATTCATGTCTTATATATATTTTGAATGCTATTTCTCCTCTAAAATATTCAAAAATACAAATTAAAATTGAAAGGTAAAATACAACTTATAATTAGTCAATGTCACATTTTGAATCAGAACCATTTAGACAGAAATAACATTTTAAATTGAAATTTTTGAAATTCGTTTTACAAGATAAAACAATTAGGAATTCAGCATTCATTTATTTTGATAATTTAAAGAATCAGGATCAGGGTTTGTTAGTTGTTTGTTTGTTTGTTTTTCCCTAGAGTTAGATATTTAGAAATCTACAGTATGGATAAGTTCTAGAACCATGCAACTATTGTGAATACCTGCAGGGTCATACAGTTGCAAGATGAGAAACAAAAAGGTGAAATCTCAGCTGAAAAACAGATACTCTGTTAACCAATAATTTTATTGCTCTCATGCTATCTGAAATGGGAGATTTGAAGAGGTAATTAATGTGTCTGCCCTCTTTGTGAACCATTTTTGCCTTTCAACTTCTCCCTACTCTGAAGCCGCACCTGTCCCTTACATTGAGGTGGACCCAACCAAAAACCACTACCCTTTGACTCGGGGGACTTTTGATATGAAGAGAGAGAGTGGAAGGTTTGGACGAGGGTGAAAGCTGTTCGTCCTGGACACAGATGTTCAGGGCCACAGAGAGCACTGTGCTTTCTGAATCCCAGCTTCCAAGTGTGTCCTTATGCTCCACAGAACCATGTGAAACACAGGCCTAATTGTGTGCTCTACGGTGCCTTGGGCATATCTAATTAGGATTCTACTTGACCCTTAGGGAAAAAAATAAATTAAGAAGGTGAAAATATCTCAATATCCGTGCCTATACCCCTTCATGTCATCTTACATCCCTACTCTGCCCCTAGTGAGATGTTCACGCTCCATTTTATTAGCAGATAAGTGCAGATTTATCTGACATATGCTCAACTCCCCAGACATAAATGCCATCAGGTAATATTTGCAATATTAGAAAGATGGCAACTATGTAGTCAGCTTCCACCATAAGCATATTCCAGGCTCAGTTCAATTAGCAATGCCCTTAAAAAGATACAAAGGTGTAGTAGCACATATAAATAGTAATTTCCAGTGGTAATTGTCCAGAGCCCAAGGTTCCTCTTCTAGTTATAAAGTTATGGGCTAGCCTATTTGAGAAAAAAAAAAAAAAAAAAATAGACTCATTAAACACTGTGGGAAGATTTGGCCACCGCAAAGCTCTTTTGTTGTTGTTACTAAAATTGCATTCTCCATTCTCCAAATTTAGTACTTGCTGAAAATTCATATGTTTAGAGTTACAACGAAAAATCTGTGTCTCACAGTGTTCGAATTAGTTTAATCTAAGCCCAACGAGTTCCTGTTTTTTTTCCTTCCTTTCTTTTCTTTCTTTTTTTTTTTTTTTTTTTTCAAGGAAAATGCTACCAAAGTTGGCATGGATATAACATTCTTCTCAGAAAAGCAATTCATAAGTTATTTTAAAATAAATAAGCTCAGATATGTATATTTCAGTTTTTTGAGTTGTACTTCATAATGGCAAACATTTTAGTTGTAGTAAAAGACTCTCCATCTTAAAGATAAAATTTAGTAATTTCCTGGACTTAAGTTATGATCCTTCATCTTTTCAATAGAAATGCAGAAAAGAGTATAGGCTAATTACTCTTAAAATAAAAAGAAAAAAATGACAAAATGTATTGCTTAATCACAAATGTAGGCACATGTAAAATCATTTGATTTTTAGCTGTGTTAAGAAATTGACTCAATCTTGAATCCCGCACAAAAGTAGTTTTAAAATACACTTTTGGTTTAGAAGGTCATTTGGGGATTTGGGATTGATCCAAATTTCCTATTAAATACTCTCCTTTCTCTAATTTTGTTCCCTTTTTATGAGAAAAAATTTAACTAAAGAAAATAAAGCTGATATGATGTAAATTGCTGTCTGTAAATCTCAAAATCTCATTGGTGATGGTGGTGCAAAACATAAATTACATTCATTAACGAAGACAGTTGGTACAAAAGTTCAGAGCTGTTTTATAACAGAGTTCATGACCAGTAGCTCTTTAAAGTTCTTCTGTTATATAATGGAGGTGGGGGTAGAGAAAATAAGGGGGATATTGAATTCCTTTCTAACAAATCAAATTTCCTAGACTCTGAGCCATTTGTGATATGTGCATCGCTGCTAATATCACACATCCTGCAATGGTGAAGCAGATTTATAGTGTTTCAAAATAGACCTGATGGTGCTATCCAATTAAGACTGTCTATCAACAGCGGAGGATGTGTGTGGTTCCAACAAGACAGTAGCTTTTAGAAAAACTTAAGTTTGAATTTAAGAATTATTCCTGTTAATTATAGTGAGCTTTTGTGGGACTTACATAGCTTCTTTTCCCACATTTATTCTTTGGAAGTGGTGGTATTTACTGAAGGTTTTGAAAACTAAACAAGTAATTACCTCCCCACGTTTGTCCCGTATTCCTATTTTGTTTGGCTTGCCTAGCTGTAAAGAAAATAATGAATTTATTAATGAATGTCTTTCGGTAGATAGTCACACAGTACTCACAATATCCTATTATATAATAGCTATCTCATTGGAAATTTCTAGAAATTATTTTTACTTTTTCTCGTCTCATCCCTGTACTCTGTTTTTATGAAATATCAATGTCTATGTCTGTAAATGTGTAGTATGCATCTACCAGTTCTCATTCTCTCCTTAGTGTCTTTAATGATTTAAAAGAATCCTTTCTTTACTTCTATTCTGAATTGTCACCAAAATTATCTATTCTGTCCTTGAATTCTCCAATTTTCTTTTTGAAAATGTCTTTTTGAGAGGAGACTGCCTGCTGATTCTTTTATTTCAATGTCTAAAACTTTTATTGTCATGATTTTAAATTGCTTATTCTTATAGACACCTGTTTCATTCGTGCCTTTTTTTTTTTCCAAAAAAAAAAAAAAATAATTGTTGGTGAGATTATTTTACCTTATCTCTGTAAGAAATCTCAATTCGGGGGGCTGCCCTAGTCCAGCACCTGGCCTTACAGTGGTAATGGAGCAGTGAGAGTAGACGGTGAGGGTAGAAAGGGCAGGTCCAGCAGACAAGCCCGGTGAAGAACAAGGCCCGGAAACCCTAGTGTCTTCCTAAATATACTGCACTGTATATTTTATCTATTTTTGGGTTATATACCCTGCTAGAACACTTTGGGTCCCAATTTGTACTAGAAACCAAACTTCCCTTATTTCTTTGCTTCAGTGCCTGCCTCACTCATTTACTTTACTTCTCTGGGGTTTGTTAGTCCAGATTTAGGAATAAAGTACAATACCAGGTTTTATTCTTCTTTACTTTAATGACTGACTCCCCTGACAGTGATGAATTTAAAGGACCTTTCATCATGTGAATATAAACAGACCTTCATTTATAAGGGAATTTTTTTGGCAGTTTTTGGCCGGGGCTAGGCTTGAACCTGCCACCTCTGGCATATGGGGCTGGTGCCCTACTCCTTTGAGCCACAGGCACTGCCCTATAAGGGAATTCTTATTTCACAGTCGATCCTGAGACTTGACCAGTACACTGTGCATTGGTTTTCTAGGCCTACCATGATAAAACTCTACAAACTGGTGCCTTACACAACAGAAATTTACTGTTTCAGAGCTCTGGAGGCTGGAATTTGAAGCCCAGATGTTGATAAGGTTGGTTCCTTCTCTCCTTGGCTCATGTGCTATCTTCTTTCTCTATTTCTTCACGTTGTTTTCTCTCTGTACATGTCTCTGTGCCCTGATTTACCTTTATATAAAGACACCAGGCATATTAAATGAGTACATTAATGACCTCACTTTAACTTGATTGTCTCTGTAAAGACTCCATCTCCAAGTAAGTTTTTATTCCAGAAACATTATGCATTAATACAACAAACAAAAATATCACTGACAAATAAATGGAGTCATTAGACATAGATGCTGAGTTTATGAAATGTTATAGAACAGACACTGTATTATACACTAAAATATTCCAGATTTGTTTGATTTATAAAAATGTTGGTGTTGCTTAGAAGGATAGACAGGAAAGAAGCCTTAATGGAGGGTAGACTTAGTACACACAACCTCTTAGGATTCATAATATGTGAGCAGAGCTGGTGCTACCTGCTCATCAGTGTCGACACCTTCCTAATTTATAGTCCAGATGCAGAAGCCTAAAGTCAAACTAGTGCATTAATGACAAAGTTACAGTCAAAACTCAAGCCACGGCGGTGCCCCATAGGTCAGTGGGCAAGGTGTCAGCCACATACACCCAGGTTGGAGGGTTCGAACCTGGCCTGGGCCAAATAAACAATGACAACTGCAACAACAACAACAACAACAACAACAACAAAAACCCTCAAGCCTAGCTCTTTTCTTCCCTGGGTGCCTGAGGATCACCTTCACAAACAACACAGTAACTGCCAAGGCCAGGAAGTTCATGACCAACCGACTACTGCAGAGGAAACAAATGTCACTAATGCACTTTACCCTGGGAAGGCAACAGTAGCAAAGGCAGAAATTAGGGGGAAACTAGCCAAAATGTACAAGACCACATGTGATATTGTCTTCGTATTTGGATTCAGAACTCATTTTGGTAGTGTCAAGGCGACGGGTTTTGGCATAATTTATGGTTTGTTGGATTATGCAAAGAAAAATGAACCCAAACATAGACTTTTAAGGAGTGGCCTATATGAGAAGAAAAAAACCCAAGAAAGCAGCGAAAGGAACCCAAGAACAGAATGAGGAAAATGAGGGGGGCTGCAAAGGCCAATGTTGGTGCTGGCAAAAGGTGAGCTGGAGATTGGATAACAGGTGAGGGAGTAGAGATTCCATAGTGACATTAGCTGTAGCCATTGCAGAAATATTTCACAAGAGGATTAATAAAGACATTTCACATGAAAATAAAAATAAAACTCAAGCCTACTGAATTAGAATCATTATTTAATTCAAAAGGAGATGAATTAAGTTTAATGCTGCATAATTTTTTTTTTTTTTTAAGTCCACTTTGCCTTTAGTCAGAGGGCGCTAGGGCAAAACATGGCATTTTACATACAGGCTTTTAAAACTTCACTTTGTTTTCATAAACTCACAAAGTCCAATTTAAATTTCCCCTTACCAACAAATAATGCATGAAAGCAGTATCATTATTCCATTTTGACGTCTATTTTGAGGTCATTGTTAAATATCAGAAATCAAAGATGGAGTAGGAGTTTGGGATGGTTTTCAGAGTCTTTTGTAAATATTTATTGGTGTTAACAGTACACACATACATAGATACAAACATAGGTGCATGAAAGGCTTTAATGGAAAAGATTTTGCTGGCATGTCAGTGGCCTCAGTGCAAAAATTGTCACACATGAATACCATGTCAGAATAATTTTAATATTAATAGTCAAAATATTGATATTTCACCATTTAAAAAAATAATGAATCCTAGCCATTAGGGGAATGCCAATTAAAATCATCATGCGATTTTACCATGCATACCCTCTAGAATAGCCAAAATGAAATAAAAAAAGGCAAGCTGTAGGATAAATTCTTTTGGGGAACTGGAATAGAAATATGACAACAAGAAATCACATCATAACAAAGATATTTGTACCAGAATGTTTATTGCAGCCCAATTCATAATTGCTAAGTCGTGGAAAAAGCCCAAGTGCCCATCGATCCACGAATGGATTAATAAATTGTGGTATATGTACACCATGGAATATTATGCAGCCTTAAAGAAAGATCGAGACTTTACCTCCTGTGTGGGTACATGGATGGAGCTGGAACATATTCTTCTTAGTAAAGTATCCCAAGAACGGAAGAAAAAGTATCCAATGTACACAGCCCTAATATGAAATTATTTTATGGCTTTCCTATGAAAGCTATAACCCACTTATAACCGAGGAATAGGGGGAAGGGGGAGAGGGAGGGGAGGGAGGAGGATGGGTAGAGGGAGGGTGATTGGTGGGATTA
>CAUYPK010008033.1:0-19175 GCA_963574355.1 Loris lydekkerianus | reverse complement strand
CTTTCTTCTGCTTGCTCCATTCTGTTACTGAGGGATTCTACTGTGTTTCTCAGATCTTTGAGGGATGCAACTTCTTGTCTCAATGTGTCAAAATCTTTGGTCATTTGGTCTTTGAATTCGTTGAATTCTTGAGATAACTTTTAGAATTCTAATTCAATCTTGTTTGCTATCGAGATCCTGAATTCAATTTCTGACATCTCAGCTATTTGTGCATGGGGTTTTGTGTTGTTTCTGCCCCATTGATCCTTGGGGGAGTTGATCTACTCTGATTATTCATTTTGCCAGAACTTTTCTGTTGATTTCACCTCATGATTGTTTTTCACCATTGCCTCTGGCCATCCTCAGAGTTGGGGAGGTGTCTCTCCAAGATTAGACCCCAGCACAATCACTCTATTGTTGTTGGATCTTTGTAGGGAGTGACCCTGTGTAGTTCCTCTGGGGCTGCTCTAGCTAGGGAGTTCTGGTTGTGGAAGCAACTCCAGTGTGTGACACACCCAGATCCACCAACAGGGCTGGGGGTTGTGTGCATGGTTTTGGGAGTGCCTTGCACCCAGTGACTTTGGCATAGAGAGCTCAAGGCTCCAGCAGTCTCTGGCCAGGAGAAGGGCTCTGCACAGAGGCAGGGAGGGCTCCAGAGGGCACGCAGCTACCAAAGTTCCTGGCCAGATGAATGGGCTAGTGTGGAGGCTGGGAGGACACAGGAGGGAGAATGCAGGGTTGCGTGGCTCCCTCAGTTTTTAGTTGGAGAATGCGGAGGTCCGGTGGGTGCGGGTCACTGGTTGGGGTTCGCTGCACAGCTCTTATAGAGGTCTGGGCAGAACCAAGCCCAGGAGTTTGAGGTTGCTATGAGCTGTGACCTTACGGCACTCTACCCAGGGCAACAGCCCAAGTCTCCATTGTGCCAAAACCATCTCACTCTGCCCCTAAGGATTAAGGCTGTAAGGCAGCTCACTTTCTTCCTTTAGGCTGCTTAGTCACTAGGTTACTTTGTCCCGCCCGATTCTTGCTCTGGGACCCTGAGGGCGGAGCTTGCCGGGGCAGTTTTTTTTTTCAATGACTTCATGCACCCAGTTCAGTGGCTCAGTCTGGGGCCCTAGACAATGCACAAAGTTCACACTCCTGCTCAAGCTCTCCCCAAGGCAGTTCAACTGAGTGCCAAGTCCAAGAACATCAAAACAGTTCACAGGTACGGCCCTTCCGGTTTGCAGTTTCACTGCTGTTTGTACTCATAGTTGCCGGGATGGTTAGGTCAATCGAACACACACAACCACTTGCCAGTTCTCCACCATTTTTGTCCTCCTTTTGGGGTCCAGAAGTCCCTTGCTGTCTCCCTGTATTCTCAAAGGGATGATTATAGGCAGATCTCACTGGTCAGAGATGCCTGGAGTCCTGTCTCCTCAGACTCGCTGGGCCCAGTTGCAGGGAAGCTGTTACTCGGCCACCATCTTTAATCCTCTCTCCCGGGAAAAAATTTCTTGACATTGATCTAGGCAATGATTTTCTTGAACATGACATGAGTAACAGGGTACCAATATCAAAATTGGATAAGTGAGTATGAGACTGCATAAAAGGAAAATAAAAAGAAAAAAAAACTTCTGCATAGCAAAGGAGATAATAACAGAGTGAAAAGGAAACTCAGAAAAGGGAAGAAAATATTTCCAAAACATATTTGATAATGAGTTAATATCCAAAACATAAAAGAAAGTCCAGCAACTCAATAGGAAAAAAGAAAAAAAAAGCTGATTTTAAAAAAGGGCAAAGGACCTGAACAGATACTCAATAAAGAAGTCATACAAATAGCCAACAGGTATGTAAAAAGATGCTTGACATCACTAATTATCAGGCAAATATTTGTAAATCAAATCTTACATAACATTTCCTTATACCTATTTGAATAGCCTTTATTAAAAAATAAAAGTATTGGTAACAATGTAGAAAACATCAACTTATTGTACACTGTTGGTGATAATATAAAATGGTGCAGCAATAATGTGCAACAGTATGAAAGTTTTAAAAAAATTATGACCCAACATTCTTACTACGCAGTGTATATACTCAGTGAAATCAGGTTCTCTAAAAGATATCTGCACTCCTATGTCCATTGTATCATTATGCATAATATTCAAGATATACAGACAAACTAAATATACATTGACAGATAAATGGAGTAGCAAACATGGTACATACAGAAAAGGAGATAGTCCTCAGCTTTAAAAAGGAAGGCAATTCTGACATATACAACATAGAAGAACCTGGAGAACATTATGTTTAGTGAAATAAATCAGACAACAGGACACTTACTGTGTGATTGCACTACATGATAAGTCTCAAATAGTCAAAATCATAGAAGCAGAGAGAATGGTAGTTTGCACAATGTGTATAAAATTTGAGTTTTACAAGATGAATAATTTCTAGATACCTGTTAGGCAACATAGTGTCTATAATTAACAATACTGTTTTTGAAGAGCGTAGATCTTAGGTTAAGTCTTCTTAGCACAAAAAGCAGAGAGGAGACATAGGAAGAAAAATTTGGAGTTGAGAAATATGTGTATGTTTATAACCTTAAGGTTATGGTTTCTTCCTTCCTTCCTTCATTCCTTTAAGAAACAGAGTCTCTCTCTGTCGTCTGGGCTGGCTCACTGGGACTACAGACATACCCTACCAGGCCCAACTAATTTTTCAAAAAATATATTTCTGTAGAGATTAGGTCTCACTATGTAGACCAGGCTGGTCTTTAACTCCTGCCCTTAAGGCAGTCCTTCTATCTTAGCATCTCAAATGTCTGAGTTTACAAGCATGAACCATTGGGCCATTCCAGTGGTGATGGTTTCATAGATGTATGTGTATGTTCGAACAAATCAAATTGTATACATTAAATATGTGTATGTTTTTGTTAAAAAAAATTTTGAGTCTCTGAGACATAAATCAACTATGTATAAATATTGTAATGAATTAAATAATTATTACTTGAAATAATATACGGTATGCATTAAACCCAGTACCTGGCACATAAGCACTCAAGTAAATGTTTGTAATTACTCTTACTCAAAGTGTTTGGTCATCTGAAATGTAATAGCAGCAAATATATCATTTATTAATTATTTCCCAGGAGCTAGGCCCTAGGTCATATGTTTTAATTTTTTCCAACCCATCAGAACTTTGAAATAGGAACATTTATCTCTGTTTTTAAGATAAAAACAATTACATCTCAGAAAGTTGAAGTAATCCAAAAAGGACTCACATAATCCAGAATTCAGATGTAATTGTTCCTGAAATTAAATCCAGCTCCTCTCTATTGACCAATCAATTCACCATTAGCCAAGTCTTAGATTAACCTATACATACAATAAGAAATCATTCAAGTAAGTGCATTTAATTATTTCATGAAATCCCCAAATTTAAAGGCATATAACATTCATTTGTTACATTCACAGATTCTGTGGATCAAGAATTAAGCTGGGATACATTCCATAGATTAAGACGTCTACATGTCTGGGCTTCACCCAAGGACTTGAAAGTTGAGGACTGGAATTAGGTGAGTCTCACACACTCATTGTTTTGCTGGTCATGCTGGCTGTTGAGTAAAACCCACATGTGGTCTCTCCATGTACTCTGGGCATCCTATTATAAGTGGTTGGATTCCAGGGAAAACATGCCAAAAAGGAGAGGGTTATAAACAAAAGGAATGTCTTTAAGGGCTTCTCTGTCTTTGGGCTAAGATCAAGTGTAGAAACCATGTCCTTCAGATGACCTGGACTCAGGAGTCATAGAGCATCACTTCTCCTATAGTCTATTGATTGGAAACTCAAAAGCACATTCAGGTTCAAGAGAAGAGGAAATCCACTATACCTCTTCAGAAGAATTGACAAGGTTCTGAAATACCATCTGGGGACAGAAATAATTTTGTGGATAATTTTGCATCTGCCACATTATTATAAATAATAATTATTTTAACCAAAGAAATAAAATATAAATGTAAATTCTTACTAGGTGTAGCAGTTCATGCCTATAATCCCAGCACTTGGTTAGGCCGTGGTGGGAGCATCACCTGAGCCCAGGAGTTTGAGAGTAGCCTAGACAACATAGTCATGTTAGAGCAGTGTGGCAGCTGAAGCAGGTAAAGTTTTAGCAAAAAAAATAAAATAAATAAAATTTAACAACTAGCACAGAAAGCCAGGCCCTATCCTAGTGACTGTAAGCCTGTGGAAAGTGCAATTTGGGCTTGTATATGCAACTTGTAGTACTATCAGCTGCTTCTTGAAAGTCTACTAGGGTCCTAATTAACTATGTTCTCAAAATAACCCACCTATAAGAATTTACTCATTCCTGTAATAGGTCACCCTGACACAATCCAATTCAAAATAGTCACATCATCTTCCACCTTGCTCATATCTAGCTAAATGCCTAACAGTGAGACCTTGTCTCTGCAAAAATTAAAAACAAAAAAAGTTAGCCAGGCATGATGATGAGTGGCTGTAGTTCCAGTAACTCAGTAGGAGGATCACTTGAGCCCAGATCAAGGTTACACGAGATTACAATGAGCTATGATTGTACCACTGCACTCCAGCTGTCTGGAGTCTCTGTCTCAAGAGAAACAAAACAAAATGTATTTAACAAAACCCCTTTTTTTATTAGTAATATGGTAAACATAAAAATAAAATCCTAATTTTGTTCCTAAATTGAGTTCCCCAGAATGAATTTTATGGGAGTCAATGTGACAGTAATTAAGCTATGATGTATTCCAATAAATCACTAAAAACTGCAAACATGTATTCAATCAAAACTAATGTGATCCTAATTTGGCTACCGTTTTGCTGTTTTTTTTTTTTTTTTCCTCAAGTTCATAGAATACAGAAAATGAATAAATTTCATCTTTAAATAGCAAGAAAATCCGCATAGAGAAATTTGACTATACTTTTGTTTCAATCATAATTCCCAAAGTACATCTGAAGCACAGGCTGCCATTTCTTTGGCAACATCCCATCATCCATCTGTAATTCACTAACACAAAGCCACACCAATTATCCCATCTGTGGATTTAGAAAGTGATAATTTAAAGGCAAATAATGTAGCTAATCTACCAATTTGATTCCAAGGATTATAATAAGTTGACATATCTGTTAGGATAAGTACCAGGCTAACTGAAAGAGGTTGAGAAAGGGTTCATTATCTCATTATCAAGAATATTGGCACAGCAGAGAGGGTTCCTGGGCCACAGCAAAGAACCCTTGGTCTCCAGGATTCTGAGTTTCTCTGTGCTCTTCTCACAGTCTCCAGAAGTCTTTGGCCATCTCAAACATTGCTTGCAGAAAGAAAGCATCCAGAGTGAAAGAGGAGCCACTCTCTTGTTTTGTGGACCTTTTAAAAGAGTATCCACATTATTTTTAATCCCTGAAAATATTCCCTGTGGCAACTTGTTTATGGTTACATCACGTGCCTCTGCTTAAATAGTTGGAGGCAAGGGAAATTAAATTATCATGCTTGGCTTAGTCTAATCAACCTTTGTCCCCTGGGACTGAGAAGAGATTATAATTAACATGACCACCCAAACTGCGAAGAACGTGTGGGTTTTGTTACCAAAGAGGAAGCACAAAAAAGGATGTTGGATAGACAAGATGGGGCCTCTTAATTTTTAATGATCATGTAATCACCTGGAAATCTTAGTATTTACTAAAATGCAGGTTCTGATTCTGTATGGCACCCAGTGGTGCAGGTGATGCTAATTTGTGAGACATGCGTTACATAGAAAAGGAATAAACTACCAACTAAACTGCCTCTGATACTAACTTTATATTTCCCTCTATGTTCCATTGGTAATGTTTTTGGTTGATGTTGATATGGGAAGATAAAAACCACAATATGCATATGATGTTTGAAATCCTTTTTAAGATAGACCTATATATCACACAAACGGAGATGTTCTATATATATATATATATATATATGTATATATATATATATATAATAATATATAACTAAACACAATGTGTGTTTCTTTCCTCACAAGCACATAAAATTACAGTTTACCAGTGAGCAATGTAATAGAATGTATGACCATAGATTAACATAAATGAAAAAGGCTAAGAACTTCTGACTCATAAAATATTTTTCAATTACATGTATAAAGTATAAGCCAAGACCCAGTTGGATTTTTTATATTTATCATGAATTTTGTAGAACTATCTTATCTTTCAATGAACCATCTTCCAATTACTAAAATGTAATGAGCCCCTGATGTTACCAACTTAAAAAAACTGACTCCCATCTGAATTTGTGTTTGTTAAAAACTTATACCTTTATAAATTTTCTAATAAGTGTGCATTGTGACCAGAATACATGTAATGCATAATCCAGTCAAGTTTACTTTATAGAGATGTAAACATATATCTTTAATTTCCTCCTCAGAAACCTGGCAACAACCTTATTTACTTCTGAATTCCATACCTACAATATATCAGAAGATGATTTCTTCAAAGATTAAAAATTTTTAAATTATACATTCTATTATATAAATTTACATATATGTTATAATTGGTGAATCCTTTTAAAGAAAAGGTTCATTATGTCCTCCTGTCCGTTAAAACTCTACAACAAGTATTTCTCAAAGTCTAAGTATTTGACAAGATTGTTTTGGATGTGCAAGAAAATTTTTGGAGAGCTGGTCTTCTAAGCCTGTCTCACCGCCCTCTGCTGGTTCTGCCTCTATAATGGCACAGATGGCCCTAAACTTGGAGCTCTCTGTTGAATTGCTGGCTATTCTAAACACTATTTTTCTTTCACTTTGTACCTTGTCCAAGTTCTGATGCTCCAAGTAGGCAGCCCAAGAAAATTCACTCTTCAAAAATAGTTGCTTAAATGTATGTATATTTTTGTTTGCTTCTTGAAGAATGAGTTCCAGGTTTATAAAATAAAGTAAAAATGGGCAAGTGGGGAACTCATTTGTTTTGTTCCTTGCTGGATCTCTAGGGACCAAAACACTAGGTAGGTATTCATTTGGTGGTAGAATGAAGACATCTTCTGTTTATCTATAAGATAATGTGATCCTTCTTCACTCATTCAATCAGGAATTGAAAATAATTTCATCTTCTTAGGAAGAAAAAGTGATGAGGTAGAAAAAGTGGTGAGATGATACCAATAATTGATTCATCTGCTTATGAGATTTTTCTATGTTATAATATCCTCCTTAAATATATTCACAGTCTCTTCTTTGGATAGCTTAGCAATATTTTATAAACAGTACAGCACAATTTTCCTACTGCCTCAATAATTGAGTGTAAATACAAAAGGCTTCGAATGTATTCTTAGAAAAATATTTGTGCTGATTAATGGGGAACTTTGGGACACGTTTTGCAAATACAGCTTTCAAAATTTTGAGCAGCCTCCTTTTAGATCATATTCTGCACAGTTATATTGTGGCTTCTGCTGCACAGGCAGTTCCCATTTTTCTATTGTTTATTTTGCAAGCAGCATAAAACAGAATAATGCTTTTTCATTATCATGATGTATGCAGCCAGGGAGCTAAATTCCTAAATGGCAAGCAGGCACCCAAATCATAGATCTTCATAATAATGCTGTATTTTATGATAATTCTTTAATACTGGATAATTATTTTAAACAGAAAAATGAAACTCTATATCCTATAATTAAGTGTAAATATATTGGCAGCATTATTTTCCTAGTATAATAATCCAACACTTTCTCCTTTCACACTGCCCACAATTTAATTGAAATTCTACCCATTGGATTTCAAAATACCACTACATCAAGAAAACACCACCACAAAAAAATCTCTATTGAAGCAACAATTACTGGGTCTTAAGTTTATTCATCTGTGAAAGATACTTATTGGACTAATATGGCTAACATTTATTTATCCAACTTGAAATGGTTTTGTTTTAATACTGCAATCTAATATGGCTGAAATGACCAGCTATCGAACAATATATTTGCACCTTCCAGAGTGTGGAGTTGTCACTGAGAGAGAACTTCTTCGCCAGGGCTGGTTTTTACCCTTCTCCACATCCATTTGTAGACATGTGTAATACGAACAGACATAATGAGCATCTCTTTTATTAGACCATTTAAGAGGCAGATGGGTAATTTCCGTAAGTTCTCTTCTCACTGTCTGGGAGCAGAGGTCTCTAAAGTCCTTGAGGACTAGGGCGACAAGAGGTGTTAGGAAACTGAAATTCTGAGTCACTATGTAGGGTTACATAGTTTGCTTTTTTATATTTTGAGTAGAAGTTATAAGTGTGCGCTTCAACCAGAAGTTGTGCAATGTACCACGTAGATTAGAATTTACTCATCCCGTCCCTCTCCCGCACCTACTTGAATTCTGTTGAGTTTTATTTCCATACATGCACATAAGTGTTGATGAATTTATTCCAATTTATTATGAGCACAGGCAGTGCTTGTTTTTTCATTATCCCGATACTTTACTTGGGAGAATGGTCTCCATTTACATCCAGACTGTTACAAAAGACAGTAGGTCACCAATTTTTTGGTGAATATTCTATGGTGTGTATTTTATTAATCCATTCATGTATTGCTGGGTACTTGGGTTGTTTCCACATTTTTGCTCTTGTGAATTGTGCAAGTGCCTTATGATTCCCATCTGATCTTTGAAAACACAGACAAAAACATACACTGGGGAAGAGATTTTCTATTCGATAAATGGGTGCTGGGCAAACTTGATAACCGTGTGCCACTATGGAAATTGTAAAAGACATGAACAGAAACTTCAAATGAATAATGTCCAATAAGCACATGAAAAAAAGCTTAGCATCTCTAATCCTCAGGGAAATGCAAATTAAAACCATATGGAGATATCACCTAATTCTAGTGAGAAAGGCACATATCAAAAAGTTCCAAAGTACAGATGCTGGCACAGATGTGGAGAGAAAAGAATGCTCTCTCATTGTTGGAGGACTACATTCAGCACAACCTCTGTGGAAAGTAGCACAGAAGTACCTCAAAGAACTAAAAGTGGACCTACCATTTCATCAGCAACCCCGTTACTAGGTATTTACCCAAAGTAAAAACAATTAATTTCTTTTTAATATAATTAGCAATCATCTCCTCCTGCTAAATATCTGTTCTTAGACTTACCTTAACTCAATCTCAGCCAACATTTAGGTTCTATTGCAATAAAAGCAATCGATAAGAAAAAGATACAAACTTAATACTTCTAATTTTTTTGACAAATATATTCTTTGGAAAATGAGAAAAATACATAAAGTATAAAATATAACAAAAGACTTATTTTTAATTGTAATTAATGGCAACATTTTTCTTGAACCATTTACAAGAAGTGCAATCTTGAGGCAAGGTAAGGCAGGACTTTTTGAGAAACATTTGTTCTCTAACTTTTACAAATTTATTTGCACATTCTGGCACCATGGAAACACTAAGAATAAATGTGTGGACAGGGAAATTGAGTGGAGTATTGAAAGAATACAAGTAAAACATTTAGTGATGAAAGCTATTTTATAGATTATTAATTATGACATACTTCAAAGTAATACAAATATTGTTCACAATTTGAATGGGTAAGGGTATGGCTTAGAAATTAATGACTTAGGTCACAGTTTAGAAATGTGTTAATGATAATGGATGAGAAACCATGGATAAAACAACTTTTCAGAGAAAATTACTGAGATGTGAAAAAGACTGAGAGGACCGCATACAACAGCAGCAGTTGGCAATAAATCTTCTGCCTCCTCCAGATGGTTGGGTGGTCCAGTATAAAATAAGTATGATAGATTTATATACCTTCATTCTGGGCAGTGTTTACATAACTTGTTTAGCTGGGAACATAGGCCTCATCATTAATCTTCAGGGAGTCCTTTCTGTTAATTATTCTCCACAAAATTTAAAAGGAAAAGCCTGCATTAATAATCAACTCACATTTAAGATTTAGAAAATGGAATAGGTATATATATATGTGAATTTAGTAGAAGTGAGAACTGGAAAAGTCAATTTTTATGTTTTTCACACCTTTTGATCATATTAATAAAGTAATTGTCATTTGTTTTTACTTTCTTCACTAAATGTTTATAGAAAGTATAGTAAAAATCTAATATCGTCTGGATTATTTGTATGTAAATGACCTCCAGGGTAGTGTTCTCTTCCGTAATTGTTGAGACTATGAAGGAAAATCTAAAATGTAACTGACCCAATAGAATCCCGGTACCTTACAGTGAGTATGGAGTAGACAATTATTTATAAAAAGATTTGCCTAAGTTTAAAATATATTTTATGAAATCTACTATGTATTATAGTTCTCTACTAGATTTTTGCCAATAGTTGGCATATTTAATTCTTCTCTTAAATAATAATTAAATAGGTAATTTTTATCTATCTTTGTTTAATTTCAAAACCTGGTATCATATCTTTGAAAGCAATTAGTTTTGGCAAAGGCAGAGAAAATTTGTTAAATGGGAAATTCTGTTTGTTTCACTCAGAATTTAGTTTCAAACTGTAGAAATCATCACTTTTTCAAGCTTACAAGTATTTATTATTACTTATGAAATGTTTTATAAAAACTTTGAAGGTCAGAATAGTAGACTGCTCCAAAAGCTACCCAGAAGTAGCTTTCAAACTCAAATACCATTCTGCCCCTGCAAGCTGGTTAAAGCTTTCATAACCACTACAGAAAGGTATGAAATCATCTGATATGCTGATGGTAAAAGCACACCATGTGTATTGCTGTTTATGCCAGCAAATGAATGCTTTACATCTTGCTTTTCTTCATGCTTAACTTTGTTCTTCAGCCAAATGCCCACAAGAGTATGTGAGTTGTGAAATCTGAATCCTATCCAGAACCTGACCTACAGAGGGATATCGGAAAAGACAGATTAGCATTCTAGAATCTGCAACATTGGAAGGTGTATTTAACAGGAATTGGCATGTTTTCTGAATAAATCATTCTATGATACCTGCCCTAATTCACCAAGGAGGAAACTTACAAACAAAGCTAATAAGCAGCAGAAATGGCAACAGCAATTTGCTCCTAATACAATGCCACACTATGGGACATTTTATAGGGCAAATAAACTAACTTTTCAAAAATAAAAGTCTAAAACAATGCCATATCAGGTCAAATAACAACAAAAAAAAAAATAGAAGAAGAAAAAGAAAGAACAAAGGGTGATATACAATAAAAAGGACTTAAAAAACATAATTACACATGCAATATGTAGATTTTTGGGATATTGTTTTGAAAAAGAAGAATGAGAAATTACAATATTGGTAGGAAATTATGCCTAGCTCTATTAAGTATATTAATAATATCATGACATCTGTGTTAAAATACAAGTCTTTATCAAGCTACAGATGCTTTTTAATATTTAAGAGCAATATAATTTCTATGATTTGATTTAAAATTGGGTGCCACATATGCAAACAAAAACAGGAATGATAATTAAATGAAATAGTGATACCAGTTTGGCAAAATGTCCATAATTATTGAAGCTGGGTGATGAGGACATGAAATTATTTATACTTCTTTCTACTTTTAGTTATGTTTGAAAATTTCCAATTTGTGGAAATACAACACTTCTAGTTTTTTTTTGTTTGTTTGTTTGTTTTTTATGTTTTGCAAACTATTTCAATGCCATTTCAAGGAAGAACCAAGTCAAAGATGAGTTCCTTTGATAAATTCAAACTCATTTTATGAGGCTAACATTACCTGGATACTAAAGGCAAAGTTTGTACAAGAAAAGAAATTATATGCCACTATCTCTAATGAATGCATACATGTAGAAATCCTCAATGAAATACTAATAAATAGAATTTAAGAACACATTAAAAAAATAATTAACCATGATCAAGCAGGGCTTATTCCTGAAATGCAAGAATGTTTCAACATACACAAATTAATAAGTGTGGTACGCTATGTCAACAAAATAAAGGATAAAATATTTGATCTTCTCTATAAATGCAGAAAAGGCATTTGACAAAATTAAATATCCTTTTAGGATGAAACTCTCAACCAGTTATATGTTGAAGGGATGTACCACTTTAGAATAAGGACCTTTTGCTAACATCATTTTCAAAGGCAAAAAATTGAAAGCTTTCCATTTAATATCCAGGACGAGACAAGGATGACAATTCTCATTACTTCTTTTCAATGTAGTTCTGGAAATCCTAGTCAGAGGAATTAGGAAAAAGAAAATAAGAAACAAACAAAAAGCATCCCACTCTTTTTCCACAGAATCAACCCAAGTGCCAAATAATTCATAAATGAACTAATAAAAGGTGGTATATGTGTACCATGGAGTACATTCAGTCATAAAAAGGATGAATTAATGTCTTTGGAAGGAGCTGGAGACACTATGTTAGGTGAAGTATCTCCAGAATGGATAAACAAAACACCACATGTCCTCTCTAATAAATTGGAACTCACTGATGGGCACAAAAGTTCACAGAAGGAAGAAAAAGTCATTAGAAATCAAGCAGTAGGGAGGGGAAGAAGGTGAAGAGCAAAGTATCCATCTAATGGGTACAATTAACACTATTCAGGTGCTGGGCACATTTATAACTCTCACTTAAACCATGTATCAAAAACAACTATACACCATTAGTGCTAAAAGTTTGAAAAAGCATCCGCATAGAAAAGGGAGAAGTAAAATAGTCTCTTTTTGCAGATGATATGATCGTGTAAATACTAAAGACTTTTTGAAAGAACTGTTGGAACGAATTAATAAATTCAATCTACAAAAATCAGAAGTTTTTCTATATAGATTTAAACCATGTGAGTCACATACACGTGGATTTTTTTTCAACAAAAGTTCCATCAAGTGTCCCTGCCTCTCCTGCCATCCCTTTCATCTCCTACACCTCTTGTCCCTCTGTCTCCACCTCCTGTGAGATGCACAAGACTCATCATTCCTCTTTCTCCTCCTTTTCAGGCTATTCATTGTGAAGAAAATGAGGATGATCATCCACTTCTACTTAATGAATAGTAAACATATTCTTCTCTTTAATTATTTTCTTAATAGCATTTTCTTTTCACTAGCTTAATTTATTGTATATAAATAAAGATATAAATAAATAAATACAGCATATAAAACATAAAAAAATTTATGTTAATCTAGAATTTCTGCTATCAATAAGGCTTATGATCAATAGTAGACCAATAACCAATGTTGGAGAGGGTTAAGAGAAAAGCAAACACATATTGTTGGCAGGAATGTACATTAACATAGCCCTTATGGAGTTTCCTCGAAAAACTAGAAATAGAACTACCAAAGGATCTAGGGATCCCATTTCTGAGTATGTATACAAAAAACCCTGAAATCATTATTTCAAAGGAATATTTATACTTCCATATTTATTGTAGCAATACTCACAATAGCAAAGATACATAGTCCAAGTGTCCAAAAAGAATAAATTTTTTTAATGTAACATATACACATAATGGAATGTTATTTAGCCTTAAAAAAGGAAAATGTCTGTCATTTATGACAACCTGGGTGAATTTGGAAGACACTCCACTAAATGAAATAAGATGGACATAGAAACACAAATACTGTGTTTTCTCACTTTACTGTGGCATGTTGAAAAGTTGAACTCATAGAAGTAGAATGATGGATGGCTACCAGAGGTGGAGAGAGGGGTTGGACATGGAGGGAATGGGAATTTTTTGATGAAAGGGTACAAAGTTTCAGATAGACAGCAGACCAGGTTTTGAGATCTATGTCATAATAGGGTACTATAGTCAATGATAATGTACTGTATGTTTCAAAATAACTAAGAGTAAATCTCAAATATCTCACTGCAAAAATGACAGGTAAGCAAGGTGATTTAATCATACAATATTGTATAAATATTTCAAAACAGTGCAATGTATCCCATATGTATATAAGATTATAAATTTTCTATCAAAACTATGTTTACAATACATTTTTATGAAGACAATTTCCTCTCACTCTGGAATATAACTAGTGCCAAAAAGCAAACTTCAAGAAGAGCTTTAACAGGAATAATGTTCCTTGAGAAATATAGCACTAATATTCTTCCAGATAAAACACACAGTACTTAGTGAATTTTACACTATAAATAAGTGCTACTATACACATTCAACACATAAAGTAAAAACCAACATTATTTACAAAATCAGTACTGAATGACATACCATTCTTAACTGTGAATGGCTAATCATTGCCATCCCCTTATCTGCAGCCTTTTGTCTATTTTATCCAGTTTTGTCTATTTTAGTTTGTATTTATTGTTTTTATCGTGACGAAAAGTTGAAAATCATGGTTTCATTTTTCATAAAGACATAAAATTGTTCATTGGGAATTTTGGACAAACAAAACAGACAAATTCACGTTAGCCGTTTTCCCACCCTTGGTCTGAGGAAGCACCAGTAATAGTTAGTGTATTTTCTTTCTCAAAAGGGAAGCTTCACTGTGAAGGAAGTCAAAATAGTACTGTCTGGACCATGAAAAGTTATTTTCTTCCTTAAATTTCCTGAGTGGAAGAGCCAAAAAACAGAATTTTGGACATACTTCATTATCTGAGCAGGTAAGTACTTCAAAGAGCCTAAATTTTGACCTGTTTTGCTTCACACCTGCAAGCATACATTAGGGTCTGGCACGTTTTCGCTGAGCTGCCTCTAGCAAAACCAATGCATCTATGGTAGGTAGATAGGTAGGTATTGCCTCTTAGTCTAACTGGATTAAATTAAAATCAGGGGACGTTTGGTGCAATCTTAATAGGTTCAATGATTTCATTTTCTCTAAAGGAGTAAAATTGTCTTTTGTACAGGTCTCACTGACTAGTTAAATTTTGTGTTGAATGCATTGTGATCTTTCAACTAAATATTTAAGTTCAAATATAAGATACAAATATAGATGAACAGCTTTGTTTCACTTTTACAACTGAGACTGTAACATACTTGTTTTCCTTTTTCCACATTGCTTGTTGAGATAGCCTCCAAGTGTCTTTTAAGAAATCCTCTAAGTTAACAACTTAGAGGCAAACTTGCTTTGATGAAAACAATTAGGAATAAGGAGATCTTTGGAAATTTCAGGAATATATGCTAAATGATGATAGGAAATATAGGCTAAATTTCTTATAAATGGAACTTCCAAAACAAAGGAACAATATTGAAATTATTTTAAGATTAATGTAAGGAAAGCTTTATTTTCTCTAAGGAACTGGCACGCCTTTACTTTTCAGGTAATAGAATTATAGTCATACCCTCTACAGTTTACATGGCAGTGGGCATGAGCATTCAACATGTGGAAACACAGTTAATATTCACAACTTTGTTAAAAAATGTACTCTTAATCCCCATGTTAGGGAAAAGAGGAATGAGACTCAAAGTACTAAATTATTAATCTAGAATCACATAGCTGTTAAGTGTCAAGTCATCATTTCAACTCACTCACTCTGACTCTGGAGTCTCTATTCTTAACCACTATGCTGTACAGACACTAAATGATTTTTATTTTTGTATTGGCTTTGATGTAATTTGGAAACAAACTTCAAACTTAACTTCAGCTAGTTTTCCTTCTTTCTTTTTTTTTTTTTTTTTTACATATACATGTGTTTATTAGGTTTCCATTTTTTGCCTTCACAAAATTAAAAACACTTAAAATTTAATAACAATAACAATGTTTAAGATAAGGACTAGAAATAAAAACCTCATAAAGAACAAACGAACATAAATACATTCAGAAAAGAAATCAGATGATTGCTGCATCGAAATATTAAGAAATAATAATAATAATAATAATGATGCAAAGGAAGTAACATTCACATTGTCAAATAAGAGTATGTCTATTGTAGAATGCTTTGACTCAGAGATTCAGTATGGAGTCATCAGTTAACTAGTCTTCCTTTCTATTGGCTTTGATGTAATTTGGAAACGAACTTCATACTTGAGCTCAGCTAGTCTTCCTTCTTTTCATCCAACTTACTACTTCTATTTATGTGGTTTTGTTGTTTGTGAAACACACAAACAAGCACTTCCTTTCCTTTGTGAAAGAAAATAATGCCTTAAAAGACACTATTTTTCTCAGTATGTATATGTACACTCCCTAACATAAGAAGAAGATGGAGAGGTTGAATGGATACAAAGTCTTAGGAGAAACAGGAATAAGATGCTTCCTATACTACAGCATGGTTACTTGAGTTGCAGAGTAATAGATAGGGGTGCAGACCCAGGAAAACAAAGGGCAGGGCAGGTTGACAGACGCAGACATGCTTTATGTTAGCAATCAGTGATGATTGAGTATAGGGGTGAGAGTGGCTGCTATAAGCCCATCTTCCAAGAAAAATAAAGTTAGAGAATAAATAAAATCATGCATGAGAGATTGTAATTTTGCTTGTATGTTATTAGATATAAATAAAGTAGAAAAGAGGGGATACATGCATAGTGTTACCCTTAGTACAGAGGGAATTATGCATAAGTCTCTGTGCAGGCCAAAATTAATAAATCAGATTCTTTCATTAATTTCTATGTGTCTTTCTCTATTTCTCCTCTCTCACAAATATAAACTTTTAGTTCTGTGACAAATTATCTACTATTTTGAAAACTATTTGTAATGGCAGATAAATCAATAAAGGTGATTAAAACAGGTGTTTTTATTCAGAAAAATAATATATTAGCTACTAAAACTATTGTAGAAGTTAATGTCTATAAAAGCTGGATAAGTCTTAATAATTTAATCAGAAATACTATCAGTGAAAATTGTAGGTAGTAAATGATAGATACATAAGAAAATGTTACCTATAGTTTTCATAAAGACCATTAAAACTCACTTTCAGAGGAATTCTAGAAAAGAAGTGTTATTAAAATACAGAAGGTTAAAGGAGACAATATGTACCCTGACACTTCAGAGTAAATAAAGAAAAAAAAGGAGTATCCATCCAAGGAGCTCAAATGACGATGTTATTAAATTATTGTAGATCTGAAAATGTAGAGGGGGCTCTAGAAAGATTGGAAAAAATGAATAAACTGGATCAAAGAGAGAGGTTAAAGTAAATGTATTCTATCAGGGGATTTAATCAACTGTTTAATTTCAATCCTATATGCCCCATTTCATTATGTTGTCAAGGAGAAAGCACATTCATTTAAATTTTTAAAATATTTAGACATTAACCAATATAATATGAATCATTTAAATTTTACATTGCAAATAAAAATTTGATCAACCATTTAAATTGAGGCAATAAGAGATGACATTAAATTATTCAATGACAAATAACTCTATCCAGTTAAATGTCATACACATTTTGAAGGAATTTACTTGTCAGAAAGATAGCTAACTGCTGAAATGATAAATAGTATGGTAAATGAAGAAAAAGGTCAATTAGTAATCTGCTATTTTTGAAAGCAATATCTTCTGGCAGTTATATTATAGTCATATTAGCCCCTTTTATTTATAGAATAAAGTTGGAAACTGTCATCAGATATGCATCTCTTATTCAGACTAAATAGAAATTTTCTCTAAAATGTACATTTCAAGAAATCATGACAGGGTGCTAAGTATATTGGTTTTAAAAAGTGAGTATGTCAATAACATGTTTCTGAAACACATTTATAAAATAATAAAAGTAGCAACTGTAACATTTGTGACCCAGAATTCTAGCAAATAAATGAGCTTATTGCAAGAATGTATAATCAAGTCTTTTTTGAACATTTTGAGGAAATGTCAACTATTTTTGAATTCAATTAGATTAGTTCAGGCTGTAATTAGGACAACAAATGCAAAAAAAATAGTCAAAGGATACAAGAATATCTATGATATTATAGAAAGTTGGAGTAATTCTGAATAATACTAATTTTTTTCAGTGTGAGAAAAATCTCATGATTCCCATTTCACGGTTTTGAAGTTGACAGTAGAATTGTTTATGGTTAAGTAAAAACTGTTCCAAAAATATGTTCACACTCTGATAATCTATTCATATGTTAGTATATGTCAGGAGGAACTTTGCAGATATGATTATGATAGTGGAATTTGAGATTTTTTTTTTTTTTTTTTTTGGATTATCTGGTGGGCCAATGGATTACTTAAAAGTGGAGACCTTTTCTTTGCTGAAGTTATAGAGACATGTGGCAGAAGAGATCAGTGAGAGGTGTCCCCCATGCTCTTGCAGGCTCTGAGAAAGATGAAGGGTTGTGCACATCAGTGCCTGCTGCTCAGAGCTAAGGGCAGACACAGTGGAGAAGTGAGATCTCAATTGCAATGGTTCTGAGTTTTGCCAACAATCTGCATAAGTTGGGAAAATAATTCTCTTCTAGAACCATCAAGAGGAGGAATATGGGGTTCTGCCAAAGCCTTGATTTTAGCCTTGTGAGACTTGAGCATAGAACAAGCCAAGGACACTGGGTTCTGACCTATATAACTGTTAAAAAAAAAAAAAAAAAAAAAAAAGAAGAAGAAGAAGGGTTTGTGTTGCTTTGCTAATTTGTTATAGTGTCAATGGAAAACACACACAGTGCTTCTTCAGCTTTTCTTATATCAACTCATGTTTTTATACTGCCTAGTTTCAGGAGGGCATGGGCACTTATGATTACCTGAGAGTTATTATATTTGCTGTGAAATTTACTCTGTTTAACTGTCCATATTACACGGTTTCATGAAGTCTGAACAAGATAGCATGCTAGAATAGAAATAAGAGTTTGAAAATCATAGAAGCCTACATTTAAATATCTGTTCTATAATGTTAGCTCTGTACATTAAAGTCAGTTGCAGAAATTCCAAATCTATCTATCCACTTTTCACTTAGTGACAATAATACCTACACAAAATGGAGAAAGCCTACGTGAAAGTAGCTCACCACACTATTCGAAACATACGTGCTTAATAAAGTGAATTCCCTTATCATCAGTCCTCCTGGGACAAAATCAGCTCTTCCTCTATCCTGAACACAACTCTGGTGACTTCCTTAGGTTAATAAAACACATTTTATATTATTTTTTTTCTATTTTTTTAAATTGTTAAATTATAGCTATGTACATTAGTGCAATCGCCTGTACCCATTCTAGGATGCACCATAGACGTGGCCCCGGCCATTATCCTCCCTCCACCAAAACCTCCCCCCTCCCTTCCCCTTCCTTGGCCCTTTCCCCATAGTCTTGTGCTATAGTTGGGTTATAGCCTTCATGTGAAAGCTATAGTTTAGCTTCATAGTAGGGTTGAGTACATTGGATACTTTTT
>CAUYPK010008032.1:0-23183 GCA_963574355.1 Loris lydekkerianus | reverse complement strand
TGTTGAATGGTTGAGTTTAAATCTAAAATGTCTTTGCTTAGCTTCTTTTTGGAGGATCTATCCAGGACTCCTAAAGGGGTGTTAAAATCTCCAACTACTATGGAAGTGGAGGAAATCGAGTTGCTCATGTCTGTTAGAGTTTCTCTTATAAATTGAGGTTCATTTTGGTTGTTTGCATAAATATTAATAATTGAGATCTCATCATATTGAGTATTACCTTTAACAAATATGAAGTGTCCAGCCTTATCCTTAATTATTTTTGTTGATTTAAAGCCTATTGCATCTGTGAACAGGATTGCAATGCCTGCTTTTTTCTGCTTTCCATTTGCCTGGAATATAGATGACCATCCCTTCAACTTGAGTCTGTATCTGTCTTTTAATGTAAGATGCGATTCTTGGATGCAGCAGATATCTGGCTTGAGTTTTTGTATCCAGTCAGCCAACCTGTGCCTCTGTACAGGACAATTTAAACCATTCAGATTAATTGAGAATATTGATAAGCCTTTTGAGAGTCTGGTGGACATTTTTTATCTTTTTGTGACTGTGGAAGTTGGAATTTGATCAAAGAATTTTGGGGTGGGTTTACTTTTGTGGTGGAGGAGTATGTTGTTCTTTATGAAGGATAGGTCTAAGTATGTCCTGGAGAGGTGGTTTAGTTGTGGCAAATTTCTTCAACATGTGAATGTCGTTGAAGTATTTAATTTCTCCATCATAAATGAAGCTCGGTTTAGCTGGGTACAGGATACTGGGTTGAAAGTTATTTTGTTTTAGGAGATTAAAAGTCGATGACCATCCTCTTCTAGCTTGAAAGGTTTCATCTGAGAGATCTGCAGTTATTCTAATATTCTTCCCCTTGTAGATAATGGTTTTCTTTCGTCTGGCAGCTTTCAGAATTTTCTCCTTTATATTAACTTTAATGAAATTGATTATGATGTGTCTGGGGGATGTCTTATTTGGGTTGAGTCGTGCTGGATTTCTGAAACTGTCTGCTATCTGAATTTCATAATCTCTTGGCATATCTGGAAAATTCTCCTTCATAATCTCATGGAGAAGAGACTCTGTGCCTTGTGAAGCCACTTCCTCAGTTTTGGGAATCCCTATAAGACAAATATTGGTTTTCTTCGAATTATTCTAGAGCTCTCTGAGAGAGTGGTCTGTTTTTGCTCTCCATTTCTCTTCTTCTTTGAGGGTTTTGGGGTGTTCAAAAGCTTTGTCTTCAATGTCAGAAATCCTTTTTTCTGCTTGCTCCATTCTGTTACAGAGGGATTCTACTGTATTTCTCAGATCTTTGAGGGATGCAACTTCTTGTCTCAATGATTCAAAATCTTTGGTCATTTGGTCTTCGAATCCATTGAATTCTTGAGATAACTTTTGGAATTCTAATTTGATCTTGTTTGCTATCCAGATCCTGAATTCAATTTCTGACACCTCATCTATTTGTTTGTGCATGGGGTCTTGTGTTGTTTCTGCCCCATTGATCCTTGGGGGAGTTGATCTACTCTGATTATTCATATTTCCAGAGTTTTTCTGTTGATTTCACCTCATGATTGTTTTTCACCATTGCCTCTGGCTTTCCTCAGAGTTGGGGAGGTGTCTCTCCAAGATTAGACCCCAGCAGGATCACTCTATTGTTGCTGGATGTTTGTAGGGAGTGACCCTATGTTGTTCCTTTGGGGCTGCTCTAGCTAGGGAGTTCTGGTTGTGGAAGCAGCTCCGGTGTGTGACACAGCTGGATCCAGCAACAGGGCTGGGGGTGGTGCACATGGTTCTGGGAGTGCCTGGCGCCTAGTGACTTTGGCGCAGACAGCCCAAGGCTCCAGCAGTCTCTGGCCAGGAGAAGGGCTCTTTGCAGAGGCAGGGAGGGCTCCAGAGGACACACAGCTACCAGAGTCCCTGGCTAGATGAATAGGCTTGTGTGCAGGCTGGGAGGATATAGGAGGGAGGATGCAGGGTTGCGTGGCTCCCGCAGTTCCTAGTCAGGGAATGTGGAGGCCGGGTGGGTGTGGGTCATGAGTCGGGGTTGCTGCACAGGTCTTATGGAGGTCTGGGTGGCACCAAGCCCAGGAGTTTGAGGTTGCTATGAGCTGTGACATCAAGGCACTCTACCCAGGGCAACAGCCCAAGGATCCAGTGTGCCAAAACCACCTCACTCTGCCCTTAGGGATTAAGGCTGTAAGGCAGCTCACTCCCCGCCTTTAGGCTGCTCAGTCACTAGGTTACTTTGTCCTTCCCAATCCTTGCTCTGGGACCCTGAGGGCAGAGCTTGCTGGAGCAGTTCTTTCACAATGGCTTACTTTGCCCAGCTCAGTGGCTCATTCTGGGGCCCCAGACAATCCCCAACGTTCTCCACACTTCTGCTCAAGCTCTCCCCAAGGCAGCTCAACTGATTGCCAAGTCCAAGAACACCAAAACAGTTTACAGGTAAGGCCTTTCCAGTTTGCAGTCTCACTGCTGCTTGTACTCATGGTTGCCAGCGTGATTAGGTTGATCAAACACACGCAGCCACTTGCCAGTTTTCCACTGTTTTTGTCCTCCTCCTGGGGTCCAGAAGTCTCTTGCTGGCTACCTGTATCCTCAAAGGGATGATCATAGGCATATCCTACCAGCCAGAGATGCCTGGAGTCTTGTCTCCCCAGGCTCGCCGTGCCCAGTTACAGGAAGCTGTTACTTGGCCACCCACATTTATTAATTTTAATATGTTTAACCATACTTGAATCCTTGAGATGAAACCCATTTGACTGTGGTAATTTTTTTTTTTTTTTTTTTAATATGCTATTGGATTTGGTTTGCTAGTATTTTGTTCTGGAGTTCTGAATCTATGTTCATAAAGCATACTGATCAGTAGTTTTCTTTTTTTATTGTGTCCTTTCTTGTCTTTGGTATCAGGGTGATACTGACTTCATAGAATGAGTCAGAGAGGATTCCCTCCTTCACAATCTTACAAAACAGATTTTGTAAGATAGATACCAGTTCTTTATAGATCAGGTAGCATTAGCCTATAAATGTCTTGCCCTGGGCTTTTTTTTTCTTAGTAATATTTTTATTACTGATTCAATCTTGCTACTCATTATTGGTCTATTCAGGTTTTATATTTCTTTGTGATTCAAGCTTAGGCGGTTGTATATTTCCAAACACTTATGAATTTCCTCCCAATTTTTTTTTTTGTGTGCATAGGGGTGTTTCATATTACTCTCAGATAATGTTTTGTATTTCTGTTTTATCAACCATAATGTTTTCTTTTTCATTTTGGTTTGAGTTTATTTTAATACTCTTCTTTGTTAATCTAGCTAGTGTTCTATTGACTTTATTTTTTCAAAGAATCTACTTTTTGTTTCAATGATCTTTTTTTGTTTTAATTACATTTAGTTCTGCTATGAACTTTGTTATTCCTTGTCTTTTGTCTACTTAGCTTTGGTTTGTTCTTGTTTATCTAGGTCTTTGGAATGTGAAATTAATTTATTAATTTGTGTTTTTTCTATCTTTTCTATGGAGGCATCTAGTACTATGACTTTTCCTCTTAGCATTACTTTTCCCATATCCCAGAAATATTTTTGGTAGCTTGTGTCACCAAAGTCATTCAATTCAATTTTTTTTTTTTTTTTTTTTAAGACAGAGTCTCAAGCTGTCAACCTAGTTAGAGTGCTCATGGTGTCACAGCTCACAGCATTTTTGATACTATCTTGCACTCCCCTTTCAGCTGGAATTAGCCTACCCTGAAAACTCAAGTTCTGGGTGACTGACAGTTCCCTGGGCCACTCTGGTCTCCTGAGGCTGCTGTTGCCTGGGTGGGTGCTAAGGGACATTGGCTATGCATACAGCAATGTGGAGACCCAGCAGATGAGATTCCAGATTGAGACAGCTGCAGAAGTGACTGTCCTTGAAAGGAGGGAAATTAGCTGCACCATCCATACAGAACCCTGATATCATGAGCAAAGTACTATTGGGAGTGTACTCCTATTTCAGGCCTAGAACCAGCCCTTTTGCAGCACACCTGTGCCAGAAGCTCATGCTTGGGAGAAGTGGGTACGTTGATACCAGTGGGTGGTTAGAGGAGGGGAGCTCCCAGTCTCCACATTCTTTTGCAGGCTCTGGTACTGCTTCTCCTCTGTGGTGGGGACACACCTTATGAGCTCCCCTCTGTGCTCACATCTTCACTGAAAGGGATGCTGACAACTTCAGAACACAAGCCAGAGGCTCTTAGGGGAGGAGAATTTGTATTCTCCCTTCCTCTCTCCTAAAAAAGTATTCACAGCACTTCAAAGTCCCTCTTAGGGTAGCCTACCCTATGGTCAGAACTCTGGGAATACTGGTGCTCTCCTCTCTCTCCCACTTTTTTTGTGGCTGACACAGTCCAAGGAACGTTCATGTGAGATTTAGTGATAGGGACACTGAGGGGCTGTGACTTCCCCAGCTGGATAGAGGCGCCCAGTATGTGCGTAAGTAATGTGGCACCTGCCATCTCATCTAGGGTCTGTTGAATGTGTGCTTGCAGCCCAGGGTTCTGCTCCCAAGAAGCTCTCAGCTCACCAGTGGCATTGGATTCATCAGGGTAGAAGGGCTCTCTGACAGATTTGGAGCTGGCAGACCACCACGAATGTGAGAGGGAGAAAAGCAAATACTCCTACCTACTCTTCAATTTGAAATCTCTCAGGGGTGGGTCTCTGCCAAAATCATGCTCTTTCTTACTCTTCTCTGCAAATTCTGACACATTCTTCTCATATTGCATCTGGGCTATTCTTTCACCAGGAAACTTTTCTTCTGTTTGGGACAATCTGGTGATGATGTCTCTAGTTGGGCAACTTTCTCCCATCCTCCTCTTTGGAGTTTTTGATACAAGCCACTGTCTATGATTATGGAGGCCAAGGTATATTGTTTATAAATTGGAGACTCTGTTGCATAATTCAATCTGAGACTGAAGTCCTGAGAACCAGGAGCTCCAATGTTTAAGGGCAAGAGAATATGAATGTCTCAGCTCAAGAAGAGAGGATTAGAACTTTAAATTCAGTAGAACCTCCACAGTAAACCACCTCCCTACATTGATCACCTCCTTCAATTAACCTAATGTTCATAGCCTGGACGTGCACCACATGTACATATTAATACAGTAGGACTAGTTCCTTGTGTTGACCACCTCTGTATATTCAATAGTTTGTTATGGTCCCTTGGGTTCTAAGGAACATATGGAAGTTCTACTGTACATAAATACTTTTAACTGCTACAGTGGTTACCATATGTTTTTCTTAATTTCAGTGTATATAGTCAGACACAATGAACCATTATAAAATCATTGCTTAGTTTCTCTCTTTTATGTTGATAGTTTATGCATCATCAAGTTTCACTGTGTCAATGCTAGTTCAATTCTTAGATGACCATACTGAGTTTAACTTAACCTTGGAATATTTGTTTAACTTGAGTATCAAGTGAATAATTTATTTCTTCCTAAAAACCAGTTGAACCATTAGGATATTGACAGACATTTTACTTAGATTTCCTCAAAGTGTGGAGGAATTATTGTCTATGAAGTGTAGAGCTCATGGGTCAAGCATTTAAGGAAACAACAATCAATATAAGTTGACGGAAAGGGTAAAGGAAGCCAAGATAGTGCTAAGACCAAAGTCTACATAACCTTGGACTATGTGGACTATGACTATATTGTCATTTAGGATAAGAGTGCTCTGGCTTAAGCAATTTCACTTAGGTAAGTGAATTCACTTCACCACTGTAGGAGACCATAGTAGGCACTCAACCTGACTTCTAGCTAATATCTCAGTGTCGGGAGCCATTGTGGCCCAAATGAAAAGGAACCTATTACTGCATGAGATACCTTGTTCCATACTAAGAGATAGATGTAACAAGTGGTAACACATTCAAAAAGGATATAATTTAGAAGAAGGTCTCATTGACATTACTTTTGATAATTATAAATTGTAGTGAGAAAAACGTGGTTTATGTTAATAAGCCTCACTTTGTGCCTTAGTAAATTAAGATTTAGGGAGAATGAATGATTATACTACACATCTAGTATAACACTACTGTGTTGCTGAGGCTCAAACCAATGTGTTTGTATTCCAAGTACAGCATACTTCCTATTATTCCCCATTGCCTCTCTGTCTGCTCATATTGCACTAAAATCCACCTCTCTCCAATCTCCACTCTTTGATCTCAGTTTTATAACTTAGGCCAATAAATATGTGATGAATTTTAGCATAGCAAATATTTCAAATATGGACTTAATTCACAGATAGGTCTCTTTAAGGAGCCATTTTCCTGGGACATGTAGATGTTTGTTGATATAGTTATCAATATATTTGATGGAGAGACTGTGGTGGGGAAAAATATTACAAAGGAAATAAAAAATATTAAGGATGATTCAGAAACAGCCACTACTAATTACAGTTCAACAGAAATTAGGAAGATGCCATTCTGAAAGAGATATTTCAGAAATGAAATATAAGGGACATGGAGTAATGAATTCAGTTAGTCTAGAAAGGCTTCATGCAAGAAATAAATACTTTGTGGTTTTTAAATAGAAAGTATTCCATGCACTTGCATGTTATCCTTATGAAATTTGTGATTTGATTATCAAACTCTGGAAAGAATTTGTCAGACATAGGGAGCAGAGTGAAAGAGGGGACTTAATGTGGGATGAAGCCAGAAGGCAGCTGGCACCTCCATCTACTGTTACCATCTATGCAGGAAAGAGAAAGCCATGATTTTCATGGATGATCCTTCACTGTGGTGATCATTTTCTCTCCCAGAGTCTAGTCCAAGTAAATGTCACCCCATCCATTTATTCCACAAATATAAATACAACACCTTCTATGAGACAAATGTGTCAGAGACAGTTACCACCCACCAAAATATATGCTGCTCCTCCACAGACAGGTGTAGGGGCTGAGAACTAGTTGCCCAGACAGAAACTGCATTTTCCAGCTTCTCTTTCATTTGAGTGGGGTCAAATTTCAACTATTTCTCCCCAATGGCATATGAGCATAAGTATCATAAGTATGTCACATCCAATATGAAGAGGTTAAGAAGTACATCTTTCTTCACTCTTTCTCTCTTTTTTTCCTCTTAACACTTCCTTAATCTGCATTCAGAAGATGTTAGAAAGTTAGAGAATTGAAGAACTCCAAGATGGAAAACATGATGCATGGAATCTACATTTCAGCTAGAAACACTTGGTAAGTGACGTGAACTGTTAACCAGTTTGATGTAAGCATTCCAAATTGTATATAAAATCAGCACATTGTACCCCATAAATGCATTAATGTACACAGTTATGATTTAATAAATTTTTTCTAAAAGAAATGTTATCTTGGCAATAAATAACCTTCAATTAAGTCATCAAAATTTTGAGATTTATTTGCCACATCAGCTTGATTACTTTAGTTAACATAGGAAGGTAGTGAGCAAAATGACGGACACAGCTGAAATGAAGAAAATGGGAAATATGGGTTTATTTGTGAATTTCTTATACAATATCAGTCATTGTTTTTTTTTTTTTAAGATTAGTTTCCCAATGGTATTCAGTGTAACTGTGTTGCAGTTTCTAAATATTTTTTAAAATTTCAAAACCAGACAATTTCTGAGATTTAAACTTCTTTTCTGAAAATTTAAAGGTGAAAATCATTAAAATGTTCCATTATTTAATTTCTCTTGCTCAGACTCTTTTGAAATTTCACATGCATAAAAGTACTACAAAAGAACATTTGTTCACACTTGTCTCACTTTCATTATACCATCCAAAAAGCATTTGTACCATGGTCTATTCTACTCATTCTGGATTCTTTCCCAGATTCACTCTACTACTGTTATAATATTGATTACTAGAACACTCTTCTAATACACTCATTATCAGAGAAGCTCAAAAGATTCTGAAAACAGCCCTTAATTGTATGAGCATTTAAGGTTAATTTGTTCTTCATTACTCCATTTTAAACTAGGCTTAATTTTCATACTTAAATTATTCATACCTTGATTTTATAGCATGATTCATTCACCTCCTTAAAGAAAAATATTTGTTTAAAAAAATTTAAATGTAATATCTATCAAGAGATTACAAAAGTATAGCAAGTGCTATTTAACACCTTATTGGCCATCTGTCATTCTGTGAATGGTAGTCAATAATGATTTGTCAAACAATTAACAGAGTTAATAAATAGTCACAGAGTAACCTAATCTGCCTGCCACCAGTAGTCACTAGTCGGGAATTAATGTACTGAAACTATTCAACATCACACCTGATTCCCAACCAGATGGAGAGCAAGCATGACATAACAGATGATGATTGATGATATAGATGATATAATTCACTAATGATATTAAGTCTGGAACCACATACCATATAGCAGAGACTCCTTTAAGAAGTGTATGCATTTTACTTTAAAGCTTTTGCTGAAACACAAATATCAATATAAAAAAGGAACTGAGTGCTAAATTACTCAATTATGTGAATTCTCTGCTTGATAGGAAAAATTATAATTTGTGTTATTAACAAAAATTAAAATGTTAACATTTATCCAGTTCACCAGAGGGATTAGTGTTCATGTTTATAAAACTAATACTGTTTTACAAAAACAAAAGAGTAAATTCTGAGAATGAGAAAAGAAAGAAAAAAATGCAAGAATTACTCAAGCCAGCTCTTTCTTCTATAGCTATTAATATATAGGCACCATTGCCCATTATTTAGAAAAAGTGGGCTTTCAGCTAGATTGTCTCAGTGTAATCCAAGTTTTACCACTTCTGTCATAACTTTTGACAAATTATATATACTCTGCCTCCTATAATAAAAAATATGAAGTTAGTACATATGTGTGTGTCGTGAGATGATTATCTGGCATGCGGTAAGTACACAGTGTATGCTATTTTATCTAAATTTAGAGTGGACGTTTGCAATGGAGAGAACTATACTTCTGCATAAGACAGATTATTCATCACTAAAAGTTCTAGGTTACTAGATGCCTCGGTCTTCTGTTGTGTTTAGTACTTATTTCCTAGGCAATTTACACACATCAGAGCATGTTCTGTCCTTTAGTATAGTGATTCTCAAAATATAATTCCAGACCACCAGCATTAGCCTCACCCAGAAAAGTTGTTAAAGGTATTAATTCTTGGGCCCTATCCCAACTACTATAATAGAACCAGGGATATCTATCTATTTGTCATCTATCTATCTACTTTCTATCTATCTATCTATCTATCTATCTATCATCATCATCATCATCATCATCTACCTACTTATATCTGTCCAGAGAAAGAGAGATGAATTTATTCTAAGTTGTTTTATACACTTCAGGGGGATGTCCAGCAAGTCCAAAGTCCACAGGCTACATGGGGACTTAGACTTTAAAGTTGATGCTGGAATAAATTTGGGAATAAGAAGGGAACGTCATATGTAGGCTGAGACCCCAAGGGCATGGACTGAAGCTGTTGTCTATAGTGGGACTCTCCCTCCTTCACCTCTCTCTCTCTCTTTCTCTCTCTCTCTCTGGCTCTCTCTATGGAATTTCTAAGTACTCTCTGAAACCTTCCAAATATTAGCTGAGGCCTACCCAAGATGATCTCCTAATTTATTTATGTTTAATATTTATTCATTGCACAAATGTATTTATTTCCTATATTTCTAGATGCTAACGAGTACAAGATCACTGCACCAGTAGGTTATATGTCTGACGAGGGTCTCTTGCTATAGGCTCATGTCGCCAAAGAGCTTTAGAGCAAAAAGAAGCCAACTCTCTCTGCAGTCTCTTTTCTAAGGCATTAATCCATTCATGAGGGCACAGCCTTCGTGACTTAATCACTTCTCCAAAGGTCCCACCTCTTAATGCCATCCCCAATGGGAATTAAATTTCAACATGAATTTTGGAGGGATCACCATCAGCAAAATTTATTCCAGCATCAACTCTAAAGTCTAAGTCCAAAGTTTCATCTAAACATCATCTAAATAAGATTTGGGTGAGATTCAAGCTATGATTCATCCTGAGGCAAATTGCTCTCTAGCTGTGAGCTTGTGAAATTAAACAAATTATGTGCTTCTAAATTGTAGTGGTGAGACAGACATAGGATAGACATTCTCATTCCAAAAAGGAGAATTGGGAAAGAAGAAAGAGGTAAAATGTCCAAGTAAATTCAAAATCCAAAACAGCAAACAACATTACGTTATGCTTCAAGTTTGGAAATAATCTTTGACTTCATATGTCACTTTCCAGGAACACTGGGGTGGAGGTCAGTCCCCCAAGGCCCAGGGCAGCCCTGCCTCCATAGTTTCTCTGGGTACAGCCCATGCAGCAGCTCTCAGGGGTTGGAGGTAGGTGCCTTTGAGTGTTCTAGGCTGGTTTTGCCTACTAGTGGCCCTACAGTTCTGGGGTCTTTAGAACAGCCTTACCCCCGGGCTCTAGTAATCATTGCCCTGGTGGAGCTCTGAGTTGTGGCCCCAGTGATCTCCCTGAGATGCATTTAAATTTGAACTTGACTGCTTTAAAACAGCATAGTTGGGTTGGGGGTCAATTCTTCTTTTCCATGACAACCATTAAATTATTTGAATATGTTAGTGTAAGTTCTTAAAATATATTTTCTGACATTCCATAGATAAAACCTTCGTGAGCCCTTAAAAACTGTTCTATTTTAATAATATTGCTTCAAAAACATAGTTCACCTTTTTACATGTTATTCTTTTGCATATTCCTCTAACTGTGTCACTCTGTACTCCATACATATTAACTATAGTGCTTGACAATTGGCTAAAATAAGTGTTGCTAACAGTTCGTTTAATATGACTTCATTATTATTCCATAATAAGCCCATTTATAAAATTTCACCCATTCTTCTGTAATTCCTGCTCCTCTAATTAAAATACGTTAGTATATTTACTCACACATACAACAATGATATGTGTTATTCTCATGTGCCATTACAGACGTAGAGTTATATATTTCAAATAAGAATCTTATAGGTTATATTAAAAAGAAAGAGTAATTAATACAAGTTAGGTATCCCTAATCTGTAAACCTGAGATCTGAAATTCTTTAAAATCTAAAACTCTTAAAGTGTCAACATAATGTTAACAGGAAATGTTCATTGGAAAAATTTGAATGAACTTAAAACGCAAATATTACAAAATCTAGTCTGAAGCATTTTGGAGAAGAAATTTTCAACATATAATACAATAATAGTTTGTTAGCAAGACTATCTTTATTTTAGTGGTAGATACAGTAGACTGAATTAACCTGATGCTTTTAAACATTAAATTCATATAATTTATGCCTCTGGCTTTATTTCTGTGCTCACCAAACATTTTTCTGGTTATTTATGTCATCCTTTACAGCACTGCCTAGAGGAAAAGTGTATCATACTTGCTGATATAAGACTATTATGCAAATGATAGCTATATTTCTCATGGATATTTAATAAGTGTCATAAGGTGATAAACCAAGAGTATTTGATTTTGGTAAAATTCTTGTGAGAAATGACCTAAAACTTAAGGAGCTTATCAGTGCATTATTTATAAAGTCAATGGAAAACATTCATGTGCAAAAACTTGCCTATGTGTACCCAAAGACAACGATAAAGTGTGTGCGTTGAACATTATTTGTGATGTTAAATTTAGGCAGTATCTTAGTATCTAGCAATAGAGGAATCATTTACATGAGAGCAATTTGGGCTATGAAAGATCATCTTTCAGCTAAGAAGAATGTGATGAGTTCACAGAAAGGCCTCCAATACTTGGTTTTAAACATAAATTAAGATATTTTAGTTACCAGTTTATTCTGTGTAAAGGATTGACAAAGCATTTCTTAAAGGACCAGATAGTAAATATTTAATGCTTTGCAGATCAAGAAATAATATTGAGCTTATTATTAAATATTCAAGTAAAATTATTATTGCATAACATAACATGATTATTTAAATAACATTATTATTACATACATAACATACTTAGTTAAACTGTAGGAATTAAAAAAATGTGAAAACCATTCTTAGTTCCCAGACAGTAAATAAGTAGTCAGCTGACAAGATTTGGTCCACAGGCCGTAGTTTGCTGACCCCTGTCCTATGTAATCTTATTTTTCTTTTTCTTTCTTTTTTTTTTTTTAATTATTTTTATTTTTTGCAGTTTATGGCCAGGACTGGGTTTGAACCCGCCACCTCCAGCATATGGGGCTGGCGCCCTACTCCTTTGAGCCACAGGAGCCGCCTGTGATCTCATTTTTCCATCTACCTATATGATTCTTTAAGTGTCTATATAGAGATCTGGAGAAATATACAACAAACTGGTAGTATGTGAATCTTGGAAGAGAAATAATATTGAGAGAGGGATTTAAAAATCAAATCATTGTCTTGTCTATGTTATTTGAGATTTTTACATGAGTTTTATGCATACGTGTATAGACACAGACACACAGACACATACGTATGTTGTGGTCAGCATTCATCACTTTGGGGGATGGGTGTCAACAAAGAGAGAACTCTAAGTAGCAAGATGTCTACACTTCTGTACAGATCCCAGTGCAATTTATCAAGAGCACTAAAATCAAAATTTTTAGCTTATCTTCATATATGGTATCCTGTACTACATAAAAAGAAGATGCAGTTGATTGATGACTCCATACTAAATCTCAGAGTCAAAGCATTCTATAATAGACATACTCTCATTTGACAATGTGAATGTTACTTTCTTTGCATTAGTATTATTATTATTATAGCTTAATACTTTGTTGCAGCAATCATCTGATTTCTTTTCTGAATGCATTTGTCTTCGTTCATTCTTTGCAAGGTTTTTGTTTCTGGTCCCTATTTTAAACATTGTTATTGTTGTTAAAGTTTAAGCCTTTTTAATTTTGTGAAGGCAAAAAGTGGAAGCCTAATGAACACATGTACGCGTGAAAAAAATAAAAAAAGAATATATATATATATATATATATATATATATATATAGTAAGTATTCAAGGAAAAAAAAAGATGCAACCACCTTTTCTATTACAGATTCTTATTTTACAGTATAAGGGGTAAAAGTAGCAGGTGTGGGATCCCCCAAATATCTCTTGAGTTCATAGACTTAAGTTCATCCCTTTGCATCCGACTCAAACTAGTCTAGAAGAAAACTATTGTTTTTTAGGAGCATAACTCCCTTAAAAATTCCCCTCCAGACTTTCACTTAATATGGAGCTAATTAGACTATATTCAACAGTGCTTTTAATTAATTCATTTGCATGACCTTTTCTCTCAGTACATTTCCACTTAGAAGGTACAGTCTGCAGGGTGCGACCTTAACTTAGATTAACTTTGGTCAGATTCCACCATATCCTTTGACCTTCTCACTCTTGTGACTAAAAAGATGTGAACTATTTCACAGTTTTCCCATTGTATTTTTCACTTTTCTGTAAGTTTCTTCTGGCCCATATGTTTTCTCCAAAATGTATTATGCTAACTTGATTTCTGTTATCTCTGTAAACTACCACAATGTATCTGCCTTCTCTGGCACAGAAAATTTTCCATTGTCTTCACAGTCTGACCAGCATTTCACACTTAACATTTCAACAGTTGTTTCCTCTATGAAATGAATTATAACTTTAAGAGATGATATTTTGTGATTCTTCCAAGGTACAAGCATGTACTACAAAGCCAGTCCTTCAGAGAAGTTTCTCAAGGACTTTTGTTATTCTAATCTGTGTTTCTCTTGATAAAATTATGCGATAACTTGGTTGGGGTTGATCTTAATAAGTATGGTTAACCTTTCCCCCATTCAACTTTTGTTCTACCTTGTTTTTTTCAACATGGTAGCAGAATCTCTTTTTATGTAATCATACCTCAGACTCAAATTTATTTTTAAAAGAATAAAGCATTGCTCACTTTGGCAGCACATATACTAAAATTGGAATGATACAGAGAAGATTAGCATGGCCCCTGTGCAAGGATGACACACAAATTCATGAAGTGTTCCATATTTAAAAATAAAAATAAAAAAATAAGAATAAGAATAAAGCATACATAAGTCAGAGATTTCTGTTTTAGAACTCTCTCATCTTATTTCCAATACCAATGATTTTAGAGGCCCTTGGGCCCATATAGAAAAGAGGTTACAAACATTTAGATTGTGAGATTTGTTTGGTGAAAAAAAAAATATTTACACACCTCTAGATCAGTGCTTCTCAAACTATTTGTGGTGAAGAACCAGTAAACTGTTAGATAATTACTGATGGAACGTTAATGTAAGTGCGACACTGACTGCCCTTTGTTCCAAACTATCTTGTAAGGATGTTTTCATGGTGAATAGCTTTGGAAGATAAAGATAGAGTCTCTCTCTGAGCGGAGCATTTTCTTATAACCTGGAACATAAAGATAGTGTCTCCCTTTGATGGAAAGGGCAGGGATATGTATTGTCCATCATAAAAGATTTGGAATCCTAAATTGAGGATTCCTCTTCTGTAATACTATCCATTCATTGCATGTGTAGTTGTACTCTAACTCTGTTTGTGTCCCACATTTGGTGGGAACTGCATCAGTGAATTAACACAAAAATATTCTGGCTGCTTTAATTTATGCAAGTAATAAATTGGCTTTAGTCTATACGCTCAGAGTCCCTCATCTTCTCTTCTCTATGAAATTGTGGCTAACTACCTAATATTAACTTGCACACGGACAAGTAAAATTTCAATCCATTCAAAATTGTTGACACAGTTTAGTTTTTCATTTTTTATTTCCAATTTCTCACTTACTGATACTTCTATAAAATCCCTTGGTAGATAGCTTCTTAGGTGACTCCCAATGACTCCTGATTAATGCCTCTGTATAATCCCCCCTTCAGAGTAAGTCAGATGTTGTATATTTCTTCTTATGACAAGAATTATGTCAAAAGGGATAGGATGTCCCTTTCAAGGATAGGTTATGACAGACCCTGGCTTCCATCTTGATTTTTCTTCTCATTCCCACTTGCTCTGGTGGATGCTGTACACTCTGTGGTCATTTTTACCTATGAAGAGGTCCACGTGGTAAGGAACTGACAGAGTCCCCTATCCCATTGCCAGCAATGAAGTTGGGTCCTCTGTCTAACAAGCAACTGAATCCTGCCAAAACCAGGACAGTGAGATTACAAGTAGATTCTGTCCTGGTTAAGCCTTCAGATAAGACTGCAGCCCTACCAACATTTTGCTTGCAGTCTTGTGAAATTTTGAGATAGAAGATCCATGTATACTACATTCAGTTGTCTGACCTACATAAACTAAGAAAAAAATAAATATTTATTGTTATAGGCTGCTAAATTTTGTATTATTTGTTAAGCAGTAATAAACAACTAAGAGTTCAAGGACTGCATCAGTTCATGGAGCACCTTTGCCCTGCTCTAGATTTGAAGATCTTTCAGAGGGAAGGAATTTGACCCACCTTGATTATCAATGTATCCCTGCATAATGTGGATGATAGATTACTACCAAATTATTTTTGAAAAGATTAATGAGCCACTAGCCAAACCCAATTATAGCCAGAGTACCTGTTAATGAGATCTAAATTGGGAATGGGGAAGCATGAGTTGAAAGGTATATGGGACAGCTATTGTATCATTAAGAGGATGATAGATAATACATTAATAGATAGAAGAGGAGTTTGGAAGTAATAGTTTAAATAATAATGTATGGGTTTATCCTTGATGGGCACATAAACAAATGAGCCTAATACCCATACATTAAGTTGTCACATCATCAATAGGTTCTTGGAAGCTGCAACTTTAAGCCAAATGACATAAAACAAAACCCATTTTACTAATGGAAAATTAGTATAAACAAGAATTAAGTTCCTATGGCATATTTCTGGTCACAGAAAACATCCCCAGACTTCTAAATAAAGACCAAAATACATCAGATATTAAACATAAAAATAAAAGTGAATGACATATACCTTTAAGAAAAATTAATAAAAACAAGGGCTGGGAATGGTGGCTCATGCCTGTAATTCTAGCACTTTGGGAGGCAGAGGTAGGAGGGTCACTGGAGGCCAGGAGTCCAAGACCAGCCTGGACAACATAGTGAGACCTCATCTCTAACAAAATAATAATAAATGATGATGAGGGAGATGCTAATAAAAGTTAGTACACCACTATAGTCCCAGCTGCTTGGGAGACTAGAGGAGGATCACTTGATTCTCAGAGTTTGAAGCTGCAATGAGCCAAGATCATACCATTGTAATCATTCTAGCTTGGGTTACAGAATGAGACCTCATTTCATGAAAAATACATAAAATACTAACAACAACAACAACAAAGTTAGATCATTATTTACTCAGTTATTCCAGTTATGGATCATAGGTGGCTGGAGCCTGTTCTAGCATCTCAGGGTGCAAGGTAGGAAATCACCCTCAACAAGATACCATTCCCTTCCTTGCCAGGCGTACTCACATACACCCATCCACACTCAGACAGGGACATTGTTGACACACCAGTTCCTCTCCTGTGCATGACTGTGGGATGTGAGAGGAAACCTGGGTACCTAGAGGAAGCCCATACAGATGTGGGGAGCCTGCACGGTCCACACAGGTAGCTGGCCCTGCTGGGAATCAAGATGTTTTTCTCAACAGTGTTATAATGTATGATGTTGAATGAAATGATGTCATTCAGGGTCCTGCTGTATGAGAGATTTGACTCAATTGGATGTTTACATGTTTAGAACAATCCCTTGTCTCTTGCCTCACTTTTCTATTATCTTTAACTTTGATTTACATATACTTTTATGGTTAAAAAAAAAGGAGGGGGGCTAGTCTTTTGTCACATACATTGGTAACAAATCAGTGTTCAAAACGAACCAGAGTAATGACAGTTGCTATGGACTGTGTGGCTGACGAAGTCAGGTAAGCTGTGTGGCCCACAGTGACCACGACTATAAACAGACCACTCAGTTACATGGTCACTAAGGTCCTTGTAAAAAGTAAAAATTCTATAAACCTTGACTCTTCCTGCAAAGGTCAAAACAATTCAGCACACACTGATCTGCCAGAAACATTTTATGAGACTCCTTAAAAGGCAAGTCTAATTCTACTTTAAGGCAACCTCTCCAACTTAATAATCCAGTATTTTAAAAAATTTCAAATACTAAATCTGTTTCTTGAGACTAAAGTAATTGCTTTCTAGAGTTACTGCTTTTGGTCATTACATTTTCACAGAAAGATTTACGAAGGACAGCTCACCAAACTTAATCGTTTTCTTAAAATATTGTAAATAAATAATTTTGAAATCTAATCTGCAATTTATTTTTTTATTTTTATTTTTTTGGTTTTATGACTTGAGATATATTTACTGTAGATTGATTTTCCTTTGACACAGTGTCTTTGTTTTAGCTTGCTATTTCTTTATTACCCAATATCTCTTCAAGTAAATCAGCCAAGAAGTCCATTATATGTTGGTCTAGTTATAGAGCAATCTATTATAATTTTGTACCATAAAATTATGCCCTATTTCCAATTTTCTCTAATGGCTTTTCTTATTTTTATAATTTTCCCCAATGCGTTTCTTCAATGTAAGGAACAAGAAGTTTCCCACACCTGCCCAAGCTGGAAGTATTTAGTTATTTTTTTGAAAGTAAGATGGATAGCTTACCTCCTCAGGAAGGGTGCAAACCTGCTTAGAGAACAGGTTCAGTAGCTAGCTGAAGGGAACTAGTATGTTGTTTTTATTTGTAAAGTAAAGTTCAAGTTGTAGTTGAGCCTTTCACCCAGGGGGATTGCTGAACATCCTTCACATTGTGCACATTATGTGAGATCCTGCCAATAGTCCTCCCTCTTCTCTCCTCCCCAATGCTAGACTATACTTGTGTTTTTCTTTTGTGTGGGTGTATAGTTGTTTATATATCAGTTTCATATTAGTATTGAGTACACTGGATACTTTAGTATTTCTCAAGTCATGATTGACTTCTGTAATCACAAGAGATACAACACACACCATAAAAGATAAATCTTATCAGTATATATTTTTATCAGAAAAGAATTTAATACAATTTTTTCCTTTATTCAAATGTATATACACCTTCTACATTTGTGCTTGAAAAAGTAAATTGATGATCATCAAATTAAGAAATGTTTCAATTATCAGTGACCAAAAATTTATAAAGGCAATTAACAGCATTTTTCTACAAAATGCAGTTTACAAGACAGAAGAAAAATAACAAATTTAAAAGTCTATAGAAAACTTTATTTCATTAGTAAAAGGTTATACATTTTCAGGAGTTGGTAAATTATAGAATGAAAAGTGCTAATTTAGGAGTGACCAAGGAACTAAAGATATAAATTAGTTTCTATGATTTTTACATTTTTAAAAACATAGTTTCTTTGCTAGGTATGGTGGCATGTGCCCATAGCCCTAGCTCCTTGGGAAGCTGAGGCAGGAGGATCACTCAAGCCTAGGGGTTCAAGATCAGCCTAAACTATCTAAAGAATAGTAAGACCCTCACCTCACAAGAACAAAAACACAAAGCCCCAGTTTCTTTGCTGATAAAATGTCATTAAGTATTGAAAGTGCCCCATTGTTTAAATTCCTCAACATGTTGGCTTGAATTTTTATAAGGTAACTTCATCATATCCCTTTACTTTTATTGCAATGACCTACTGCCACATTTGATAAAAATGTATTCTCCTACCAGGATACAATTAGATAAACTAAATTTGTAACTGCAAACACAATCAGAAATACTACATTTTATTATAAAAGTCAGCTAATCTGGTGTGATGAGGTTATCTTTAAGGAACAGCACTTGCACTTTGTAAGCATAAGCTGTCTTTTGAGAGCCTCTCAGGCAGTAGGAAAGACTTTTGGCAGAAGGGACGTTTGCAAATGTGGGAGATCTTGAAGGAAGGAGGAATACTCCTCTTGTAAAGAAAGACAAAACTGGTGGAGGTATTTTTCTGTTCTCAGAGAAGATGACTTAAGAAAACCTTATAAAAAGAAAAGAGAATTTCTTGATGTTTACAGTCTCACTACATGAACATTTTATAGGGTTTTAATTTTACTGACCATGGAACAAGGGGGTTATGTGCTTGTATGTGTGTTAATTTGTAGCACTTTTGCACCTATTTGTATAAAACTGGCCATGAGATAAAATATGCACCATGTAACCACACAAGCCCATGTACTACATAAAATAGCCATTGTCCGTTATTCCCAATATGCAGGGAAGTGGTTTAAAGGAATGATATCAGTATCCTCATGAAATCATGTTATATTTTCAAAATCAGAGATAAAAATTTAATATAATAAGTGCTTTAGAAAGTTCTTAGATTAAATTAAAGAAGAGAGCAAAGAAAGAAAATAATGGAAGAAATAAATCCATAAAACTGTCCCCTTACTGGTATTGAGTTCTTTCAGAAGCTTGAATTTCAGTTTCCAGATGGTTGAAGAGCAAATTTTGTAACGGTTAAAGAGTAAGAGACTCATATTATGGAAAAAAATTAAATGTCATTCTGTGGATAGTCTGGATTGTGTGAAAGTATTTAAAGTGAGAAGAAATTAAGACAGTAAAAATACATTTTCTTAATTATATTGCAGTTTAAAATACTCCATGTCATAAAAACTACCGGGCTTGTACTGTACTGTCATGACTTTCTTTTTTTCATTAAATTATCACATGGGGATGATAATATTGACCCAGTTTAAAAATATATTAATAAGAATAGCACAATTTATTACTTTATAATTTAGCAGTAAAATTTTGATTTATATGCTCAATGCACCATAGACAATCAGAACATTTTACTGAATCTGATTTCACTATTCACGATGTTCTTCCAATATAATTCAGACTTTTAGAAATGCACACTTGTTACACCTTTTTAAACATATGGCTATAATATCTAGGTGAGGGGTTCCGGGTCTTTTGAAAATCTGAGTACTTCTCAAAGTTGAACATTATTAAACAGAATGCAAGAAGTGTTTTTTTGGGTTCCAATTACATGAACAGCCCTGAAATTGATTCTTTGTTTGATTCTGAGAAATATGACAAACTCTGCTTTTGGGGAACTCAAAATCCTTTTAGGAAATCTACACGTTCACATGGAAAACAGGTAAAATAATGTAGCATGCAATTGAGCATTATAAGCATAGTATTGAAAATAGCATTGTGATAATACATTTTATGGTACTCTTATGAAATTATTTAATATAAAAAAAAAGAATTATAATAATGAATCTCAGAATTACAATAACTGCCATTAACCTCTATGAAACAATATTTTAAACAACCACTAAAATTATCTTAGTAAATGCACTGATACCATGGCTCAAATGTGCTTTGAAATATTTGAATGAAAGGCATTAAGTCACCCTCATTAATGGCCATCATTACTATCTGTTGTTAGTAGAAGCCTGGTAGATAACCATGTGAGGGACTGACATAAAAATAAAACTATAACTGAGCAGTGCCTGTGACTCAGTGGGTAGGGCACTGGCCTCATATACTGAGGGTGGTGGGTTCAAACCCAGCCCCGGCCAATCTGCAACAAAAAAATAGCCAGGCCTTGTGTCAGGCACCTGTAGTCCTAGTTACTTGGGAGGCTGAGACAAGAGAATCTCCTAAACCCAGACATTGGAGGTTGCTGTGAGCAGTGTGATGCCACGGCACTCTACCAAAAAACAAAAGACAAACTATAATAAACAGTAATGACAAGAACATACCAAATCTATCCCCCCTGGTCTCCTGTGTCTCAGACTAAAAATGGCTGTAGAGTTGAATAAATTGGCATTTATATGAGGGATGCATATCAATTTTAAAAAAATCTTAATTTCTTATAAGAGTAGTTTCTAAACTAGTATTTCATAAGCTAATAAAATAATATTTTAAAAATGGGTTTGTTGTCATCATTTTGCCCATTTGAAAAAATTGCCAGTAATTTATCAGAAAATTAAAGGTACTTCATTAAGTGCAGTAAATTTAGCTGTATTGAAAAAGTTTCAAAGAAAGTGCTTATTTTTCTTTTTACCATAGATCTCCAACAATACTGGGGCTAGATTTAGGGATTCTATTGCTTAAGAGTTCTTCCTCCCACATTCCACATTTTATTTGACTTCTCGATGAAAGCCCAGCTTTTGGCTCCCTGATATATAGCACACAATTAACTAGGGATTTATGTGTAGGAGACAAAGTGAGAATGCAGCTAGGCCTTGAAATCAGCATCACAAAATGGCACAATACCAGAAAACATTTTCTTTTTATATTTCATTTGTACACAGCCCCTTTGGACCACAGATTATATGTGAGTGACAGTTTGAATTTGGACAACACAGCAACCCCCTTGAAAGATGGTGCTCTCTGGAATCTGGACAATATCACCTCACTGGCAATATGTGTATAGGCCATTAATTGCAAAAATAAAATAAAATAAAATAAATTTCCTTAAAATTAGCAGAAATGTTCCCTGTTGTCTTTCTTCCCTTCCCTTCCCTCTTTTCTTTCCCCTTCCCTTTTTCTTCTCTTTTCACTTCTTTTCATTGCTTTGCTTTGGTTTGTTAATTTTAAAGTACGTAATAGGACAACTATCATAGTGAGGAGAAGAAACATAATTGGGAAGGTAGTGTATTATAGGAGATACTTTCCAGTATTTAAACATTTGTATTTTTTGATTCTTTGTATTAGTCTCTGAAAGGGAATATTCTGTGATATGATATGCTGTAAATTGCCATGCAATCAAGGGAATTCTCAAAGATTCTATGAACCAGGTGGTTGTTTCATGGTTAGGCTAGCTGTCTGAGGACTCTGGGCCAGCACAGGTTACCTGGTATTGGGATGACCACTATTTATATGCCTAGCAAGGTGAGGGGCACACTGTTATTATATTTCTGAAGAAGATGGGCCTCGATGGCATCAATAATACAGTACAAAACAGAATTTCCAAAATTCTTACATGTAAAACCAAATTGTTTCATAATCTGGAAAACACTCTTGATTCCTCTATATGTGAATCTATATATATGTATACCTATTTTGGAAATCCTAGTTTGCTTATTATAACCTCCCACAACATTCTAAGAGGTTCTAATTCTAAGATCCTATTGTAAAACACTGAATTTTGAAAATGATTTAAATATCTAACTGAGGCTCAGTGCCTGTAGCTCAGCGACTAGGGCTTCAGCAACATACACTGGAGGTAGTAGGTTCAAACCCAGCCTGAGCCTGCCAAACAACAATGACAACTACAACCACAAAATAGCCAGGCATTGTGGCAGGTGCCTGTAGTACCAGCTACTTGAGAGGTTGAGGCAAAAGAATCACTTAAGCCCAAGAGTTTGAGGTTGCTGTGAACTGTGATGCTACAGCACTCTACCAAGGGTGACATAGTGAGACATTGTCTGAAAAATAAACAAATTAAATAAGTAATAAATAAATATCTAAGTGAATTTTAAGTAGAATTCCCAGAAAGAAAAAGAGTTAAGTACTGTTGTTTTATATTTGTCAGAAATACATAAACTCTTTGAAATAGTACCAAAAAGACTCTGTGAAATATAGATCCCTGAATGCAGTGATGAGCTAAGGTTCTAACTGGTTTTAGTATAACTTAACAAACAACTAAGCATATTAGCTATTAAATGAACATAACTTGTCCCTCATGAAACAATCGAGCTATCACCCACTTAACCTATTTAATTTTCAACATTAAACTTTACCTGGAATTGAAAATGATATCTTGTAGCCTACCTTGTGGATAGGCAAATTCCAATGTTCAGATAAAGGGAAAATCTGGACTTTGTAGATGTTTTGAATTGAAGATAATACTCATCTCTGAGGTATAAACCATTTGTCAGAACTTTGTAAAATATTCAGTCTAGTTTTCTCTTAAAGATGGTAGATTAAGAAAAGATTTTGCAAAATATTGCCTGCAATCATATGTACAGAATTATAAAAAAAAAGATTCCCTATTTAACAAATGGTGCTGGGTGAACAGGCTGGAGACCTGTAGAAGACTGAAACTGGACCCATGGCTTTCACCATTAACTAAGATAGCCTCTCACTATATTAAAGATTTAACCTTAAGACATGAAACTAGAAAAATACTAGAAGAGAGTGCAGGGAAAACCCTTGAAGAAATTGGTCTGGGCGAGTATTTTATGAGGAAGACCCCCAGGGCAACTGAAGCAGCTTCAAAAATACATTACTGGGACCTGATCAAACTAAAAAGCTTCTGCACAGCCAAGAACACAGTAAGTAAAGCAAGCA